>PVIR01023928.1:0-26505 GCA_004026965.1 Petromus typicus
TTTTGAGACAGGGTCTCACTTTGTGGTTCAGGCTGGCCCCGAGCTCAGCCTCAAACTCACATCACAATCCTCCTGCCTCTGCCTCCCGAGTGCTGGGATGACAGGCGTGAGCCACCACGCCCGGCACTGTGGTATGTGGTACTGGTTGCTGCTGGGTGTGAGTCTCCACATCCAGTATAGTATGTGGTTACCGGGGAATTGAACCCAGGTCCTTGCGCCTGCAAGACAGGCGCTGGAACCACTGAACCACCGGCCCCCATCCTCCGTCTTTTCTATAATTTCTATTATAAACATTCTAGTGGATGTATAGTGGTATCTCGTAGTGGTTTTAAAATGCATTTCAGAAAGGAATAACAATTCTGAGCAGTTTCTCATGTCTACATTAACCATTTATATATTTTCTTTGATGAAATACCATTCAAAGTTTTTTGCTCATTTTCTTTATTGGGCTATCAGTCTTCTTTCAATTGGGTTATGATATTTCTTTTGTATATTCTAGACAGACAGGTTATATAATTTATAAATATTTTCCCAATCTGTGGCTTGTCTTTTCATTTTCATAATGGGGTCTTTGAAGTATAAGTTTTGATTTTAAGGAAGTCCAACTTGTCAAATTTTTGTTTATACATTATGCTTTTGTTGTTATAACTAACACATCTTTGCCTAACCAAAATTTCAATAGTCTTCTCCTATGTTTTCTTCTAACAGTTTTATACTTTTGGCCCTTAACATTTAGGTATCACCCATTTTAAGTTAATTTTGTGGACCATAGAAGGCAAGGTTCTACTTTAATTTAGTCTTTTTTTTTAAATGGTACTGGAGATTGAACCCAGGGCCTTCATGTTGACCTATATGCTCAGCCTCTTTTCTTTACTTTTAATTTTGTGATTCTTGCTAACTCACTAAGCTGCCCAGGTTGGGTTTGAAGTTGTGATGCTCCTGCCTTGGCTTCCCAGAGTGAATTATGGGTGTGCACCACCATATCTAGAGTGATTTTATCTTTTGCATGTAGATACACAATTGTCCCTGGATCATTTATTAAATCTTACCATATTTTTCATAGGCTTTAAAAAGAGCTATTTTTTCCAACTTACTTGAAAACTTTCAAATCTACAGAAGAGTTGAAAAAATGTATAAGAAGTCAAACATCATTTACCTAGATTTACTAATTGTCACTAATTTTCCACGCCTCACCCATTTGCTGAGCCAGTTGAAAGAAAGCTACAAATATGAAGATACTTTTCTCACTCATCAAGTGCCTTTTAAGAAAAAGAAGATTTTTACTTGTTTATTTTGGGGGGAGGGCAGTACTAGGGGTCAAACTCAGGACCTTGCATTTGCCAGGCAGGCCTGGTGTCACTGAGCTATATCTCCAATGGCTTTTACATTATTACATCTATGAAAATCAACATTAATTCAATAATATCTAAAACACAGTCTTTAGCCACATTTCCCAAATTATTCCAAAAATGTTTTCAGTATCTATTTACTTTTTCTCACAATTGAGGAACCAGACAATGTAGTATCTGATTGTTAGAGCTCACTGTTTTATAAAATCTAGAAGAATTCCTCTACCTTCTCTTGTTTTCATGATAATAGCATTTTCAAATTCAAATCTTTACTGGTATATTATATATACACATCATGTTCAAATTCGTACCAGTATATGATATAACATCACTTCTCATTTTTTCCCATTCCCCTACCTACCCTACAACCTCCTGCCCTCTATATACAGAGGCTTTGTTTCCTTTTTTATTACCATTACAATATTTTTACCCTCATTACTTACCTCTATACCTTATTTCCTTTTAAATATTTTCTATTTTACAATATCTACTATATATTCTAGAACTCATTTACATCTTCATTTTCTCATACCACAGAAAAGATACGATATTTACATATCTGTGACCTATTTATTTCACTTGTGAGGATGTCTTGAAAGCACATCCATTTGAGTAAGAATGACTCAATCTTATCATTTTTAATGGCAGAGTAATACTCCATTCCATAAAAGAACCACATCTTCTTTATCCAGTCTCCAGTTGACAGACATTTGCGTTGTTTCCAAGACTTAGCTATCACAAACTGAGCTACTATAAACATCGGTGCACATATGTCACTGTGATATGACTCTTTTAATTCTTTTAGGTATATATCTAGCAGAGGAATAGCAGGGTCAAATGGGACCTCTAATTCTAGTTTTGTGAGGACTCACTGAGAGAAATTGAGGAGTCAATCCCTTTCACAATAGCATCACAAAAAAAGAAATATTTAGAAATCAATCTAACAAAGGAGGTGAAAGACCTTTACTCTGAAAATTACAGCACTCTAAAAAAGGAGATCAAAGAAGATATCAGAAAATGGAAAGACATCTCTTGCTTCTGGGTAGGAAGAACCAATATCAGCAAAATGGCTATACTCTCACAACTACTATATAGATTCAATGCAATTCTGATTGAAATCCTAAGAGCATATTTCACAGATCTAGAGAAAATAATCCAAAAATTCATCTGGAACCACAGAAGAACTACAACAGCAAAAGCAAATCTGGGCATCAGGGACATATCGAGTGGTATTACAATCCCAAACTTGAAACTACACTACAAAGCCACTGTGATAAAAACTGCATGCCACTGGCAAAGCAACAGACCTGAGGATCAGTGGAGTACATTAGAAGATCCAGAAACAACTCCAGATACACTAAGTCACCTCATCTTTGAAAAAGAGCCAAATATCTTCAGTGGAGGAAAGATAGCCTCGTTAACAAATGATGCTGGAAAAACTGGGCTTTAACTTGCCAAAGACTAGAGCTAGACCTATGTCTTTCACTGTGTACCAAGCTAAAATCAAAGTGGATTAGAGACCTAAATATTAAAACAGACACACTAAACCTGTTGTAAAACAGGTTAGATAAAACTCTTGAAGACACTGGTTTAGGGAAAGACCTCTTGAATAAAACCTCTATAGCATGAGAATTGGCAGAAAAAAATCAACAAATGGGACATCACTCTATTAAAAAGCTTTTGCACAGCAAAGGAAACCACCAACAGTGCTAAAAGGCAACCAACAATATGAGAAAGAATCTTTACCAGCCATTTCTCAGACAAAGGACTACTACCTAAAATATATAAAGAGCTTAAAAAAATCACCCCACCCAAATTTAAAGACCCAGTTCAAAAATAGGCATCTGAAATGAATGGATACTTTTCAGAGGAAGAAGTAAGAGCAGCTAAAAGTATACGAAGAAATGCTCAACATCACTGGTCATTTGAGAGATGTAGATAAAAACAATACTGAGATTTCATCTCACTCCACAAAGAATGGCTGCCATTTAAGAATTAGCCAGCAACCAATGTTGCTCAGGCTGTGAAGAAAAAGGAACCCTTCTCCGCTGTTGATGGGAGTGTAGACTCATATAACCTCTATGGAGATCAGTTTGGAGATAAAAGCATTTTTTAAATTCAAATCTTTATTGGTACATTATATATACAGAATAGTGACTTTCAAGCATTGAGAATTTGTACCACTATATGATATGACACAACTTAATTCTCATTTTTTCCCATTCCTTACCCAATCTACAATCACCCGCCCCCTATATACATAGGCTTTTCCTTTTTTTTAAACTACCATCACGTTATTTTTCTCCTCATTATTTACCCATGTACTCCATTTCCTTTTCAATATTTTCTATTTCACAATATCTACTACATACATTCTAGAACTCATTTACATCTTCATTTTCTCATACCAGAGAAAAGATATGATATTTACAAATCTGTTGGCCTTGAACTCACTGGCCTCGAACTTGTGTCTGAGCCTCCTGAGCTGTGGGATTATAGGTGTGCGCCACCATGCCTGGCCATCGCAGCACTTTAAAGTCCAGACCAGCTAACTTATTTAATATCATACATTCTAGATTTGTCTAACTTTTTCTTCATATCTAGATTCAGGGTCAATGTTTTTGGACAGAACTTTCATAAATGATGTTCTGTACTCCTTATTCTATTACATCAGGTGGTACAATGTCAGGTTGTACTGCTGTTGACAATGCTGAGGTCTAATCACTTGTACACCCTGGTGACTGGTAGCTTTTCTCATTGTAAATGTGCATTTCCCCCTTTGCAATTAGTACAGATTCTGTGGGGTGATAATTTGAGAATGTGTGAATATCCTGTTCCCCAAGAACACTCTGCTTAGTGGTTTTACAATCTATTTGATGATCTTTGTCAGAATCCACTATTATAGGAGGTAATGGTGGCAATATGCACAAAACTGTGATTTTTCCACTCTGTCTTCCTTCCATATTTATTGGCTACCATTCTGCTCTAAAGAAGATCTTTCACTCCCTCCTTCAGAATATCACTTTGGCCTTCGATTTTTTTTAAAAGCTGCTATAATTGATTTTCCATCAATATCCATTTCATCAATATATGTTTCATACATATTCTAGCTTGGTCTACAGTAAAAATCCAAAAGCAATGCATGGCTATAGCAATGCATATACCTGGAACCTACACGGCAGTAATGAAACACCATTTCCTACGGAGTGGAGCCAGGGTTAGCCAGGAGAATAACTGAGGCCACCTTATTCACCAGAAAGCAAAGATGTTTAAAACAATTGATGAACTATGTCAAAAACATAGAAGGGCTGGACTGAAGAGGCTCATGCTGACCAAATTTGAACACTGAAAAGTTTTTTATAACTTACCAATATTTTACTAGGTCTCATGTATAACTCTCCTGCTCTCTGTCTTTCTCTTTCCTGCCTTTATTTCATTATTAATTTTACCCCTAGTCTGTTTTTTTTCCACTACTGAAAATAACCCAGTCACCTTTCAATTGTCAAAGCGCACAGACCCCTCCTCAGTCCTCAACACACTGCCCTTCACTGTCACTACCAGCCACTCGCCCTTCCACGTGTGGCTCTCTTCTCTTTTCATCCACTAGGGGTGGGAAATCACTCCGGTTCACGGCTTGCTGTTCTCTTCCTAGGACAAATGGAACGTAAATGCACGGGACCTGGGTGAAGGGTGGGGTGCACGTGTTAGCGCCCACGTTTCATGCGCCTTAGTCTTTTCAGGGCTTAAGCAGTAGTCAGACACACACAGATAGGGATTTCACTCTGAGCCAGCGGGAAAAGACATGTCACCTCCCTGAACCTCAGGCTTTGCATCTATGTAATGGAAATTATAACCGTATCGACTGTGAGGGCTGTTTTAAGAACATTTATTTTGTATGTTAAAATGTGCATAACGCGTAAGCATACTATTAATTTTAAATTAAAAACAGAAAAAGCTGGGCCGGGGAGTTAGCTCAGTGGATCCGGCGCCTGTCTTGCAAGCTCAAGGACCTGGGTTCGATCCCCGGTAACCACATACCATACTGGGCGTGGAGACTCACGCCCAGCAGCAACCAATACCACATACCACAGTGCCGGGCGTGGTGACTCACGCCTGTCATCCCAGCACTCGGGAGGCAGAGGCAGGAGGATTGCTGTGATGTGAGCTTGAGGCTGAGCTCAGGGCCAGCCTGAACTACAAAGTGAGATCCTGTCTCAAAAACAAACAAACAAACAAACAAAAAAACCCAGAAAAAGCTTATTTCATTATCTATTTGGTATTTCATCCCACCTCTTAAAATTAAATTCCCTTGATTCTATATAGTCCTCAAGCCGTTCCTCATTTCTTTCTGTTTACTACAATATATTTTGCCTCTTCCAGTTCCTTACTTTCCAGTTACTCTGAAACTATATACTCCACTGCAACTCCTTTTACCACGATTATAGGTGACAGGTAATGTTTAATCTTTATCTCACTTGATTAGCATTTGGCCCTGGCAAACATACAGCAGTTCTTCCCCTTGTTGGGAAGAGTTACTGTGAGTGGTATAGTGGAGCTGGATAGTGAGAACTGTCATTGAATGCAGCAAATTTAGGAATTTTGCGAGTCCCTGGGAGACAGGACAGCGCTTCCATATTACACATGTGGAACCGGAGCTCTCAGAGGGAAGGAGAAGCTCAGAGTCGGAGGCTGCAGTGGAAAAGCAAGGCCCCGAGCGCCGCGGGCACATCCGGGGCAGCCCTGCACTCACCGTCAGCGCTGCCCTGCGGTCAAACCGGCACACGCAATGTGCCGTGCTGGGCAGGTTCGTTAGTCACATCCACGAATAAACACCGGCCTCGGTGACCAAACAGCAGGATGACACATAGCACAGGATCCCCACAAGCAGTGCGCACCGTGCGGGTTGATGCGTTGTCATCACGTGTATCTGTGGTGGGGGCGGAAGTGAAGTGGGAAATGGGAGGAGATGCACCACGGCTGACGATGAAACTCATATTTATATCATCAGAATTGGCAAATGCTATAAATTGGGGTTTTTTTTCTCTTCCCTTTCAGAGAGCGGGTTTATTAGCATGCTACTTGCTACTCTTTCTATAAAGCAGGGATGGCGAACCGTTTGTTGCTTTCAGTAACAAAACAGCCCACTGTGGTAAGTGTGCCATGCACTCACCACCACGGCTATAAAGCAACAAATACTTAGTAAAAAAAAAAAAAATTAACTGCTGAAACTTTAATAAATAGTGCAATGACCTGGAATCTCACAATGCAAATGACAAAAACAAACCATAAAAACCAAACAACCAAACAAACCTACTGGTAGATGCAATGATTTATTTAATGAAGACAATATCATTTTATCTTTCCATAATATCACAGGCAATCTTTCTACAACTGTAAGTGTAGAGCTGTGTCATCATTTTTAATGGCTGTAGAGTATTCTAATGTGTCTATATGATGCAAATAATTCTACTGCTGAATATGTTATAATGTTTTTATTTCCATGATGCTGGGACCAATGTCATTTATATCTATTTAAAATACATTTGTGGGCCGGGGGTTTAGCTCAGTGGTTCTGGCGCCTGTCTTGCAAGTGCAATGGCCTGGGTTCAATCCCCGGTAACCACATACAGTACTGGGCTTGGAGACTCACCCCAGCAGCAACCAGCACCACATACCACAGTGCTGGGCGTGGTGGCTCACGCCTGTAATCCCAGCACTCGGGAGGCAGAGGCAGGAGGATTGCTGTGATGTGAGTTGGAGGTTGAGCTCAGGGCCAGCCTGAACTACAAAGGGAGACCCTTTCTCAAAAAACCTAAAAAAAAAAAAATTGTATTTAGGGTACATTTCTAGAAGAATATGGGGCCATGGCACATGCTTATTTTTCATTTGGAAAAATCTTCTCTGCAAAGTTCACATTCTCACCAATAAGTAAATAAAGAGTACCTGCTTCCCTAGTGCCTTGGTAACATTTTAATTTTTAACATCTTTTCCAATTTCATACACAAATGGCAGAAAAACATGGTTTTATTTTCAAGGCTTTGTCAGTGAACTTGAAGATGGTTTTATATGTTTATTTTTTATTTGCATGTCTTTTTCCCATTTACAGAGCAGGGCACTGTGCCCAAGGCTCGTGCATGCTAGCGTTCTACCTGTGTGCTACAATGCCAGGCCCCTTTGCATTTCTTTTCGTAACTGCCTTTTCATATCATGTGCATATTTTCCAAATGTACTGCAAACATGTACTAATAAAAAATGAAACTTGAAAACAAGAAAAGTTTAAGAGCCAAAGACTTCACATTTGGTTCCTTCCCTTCTGTTTTCTCCTAACTGTCCATGTTACATTCACTTTTGTGCAACCTGCTTTTCCTCAGTGAACTCATTCATACTTCTGATCTTAACTATAAATCGCTAACATCCTTAACAATCCTAATAGTACTATTAATAATTAGCAAACATTAACTTGACATTTACTGTGTGCCAGCTACTGTAATGAGTGGTTACATGCAATAGCTCAATTATTCCTCACACAATTGCATAAAGCAAGTGCTATTACAAATCTCCATTTTACAGATAAGGAACTAGAGTCAGGAAAGAAGAACTGACTTGTTGAAGGATATAAAATTAATAAGTGGGACAACTACTATTTAGATTAAATGCAATCCCAATTGAAATCTCAACAGCATATTTCACAGATCAAGAAAAAATACACAAACATTCATCTGGAACCACAAAAGACCTAGAACAGCAAAAGCAATTCTAAGCAACAGGAACATGGTGGGAGATATTACGATCCCAAACTTGAAACTATACTATAAAGCCACTGTGATAAAAACTGCATGGCACTGGCAAAGCAACAGACCTGAGGATCAGTGGAGTAGATTAGAAGATCCAGAAACGACTCCAGATACACTGAGTCACTTCATCTTTGACAAAGAAGCCAAAAATCCTCAATGGAGCAAAGATAGCCTCGTTAACAAATGATGCTGGAAAAACTGGGCTTTAACTTGCCAAAGGTTAAAGCTAGACCTATCTCTTTCACCATGTACCAAGCTAAAATCAAAGTGGATAGGAGACCTAAATATTAAAACAGATGCACAACCTGTTGTAAAACAGTTAGGTAAAACTCTTGAAGACAATGGCTTCGGGAAAGACTTCATGAACAAAACCTCTATAGCACAAGAACTATCAGAAGGAATCAACAAATGGGATCTCATCCTATTGAAGGGCTTCTGCACAGCAAAGGAAACGACCAACAGCGCTAAAAGGCAACCAACAATATGGGAAACAATCTTTACCAGCTGTTTCTCAGACAAAGGGCTACTATCTAGAATATATAAGGAGCTTTAAAAAATCAGCCCACCACCCAAATTTAAAGACCCAATTAAAAAATAGGCATCTTAATGGACAGATACTTTTCAGAGGAAGAAGTAAGAACAGCTAAAAGTATACGAAGAAATGCTCAACATCACTGGTCATTAGAGAGATGCAGATGAAAACAACACTGAGATTTCATCTCACTCCACAAAGATGGCTATTATTTCAGAATTAGCCAGCAACAAATGTTGTTGAGGCTGTGGAGAAAAAGGAACCCTTCTCCACTGTTGGTGGGAGTGTAGACTCGTACAACCACTGTGGAAATTCCTCAAAAAGTTAGGATTGGAGGTCCCATTTGACTTGGCCATTGCTCTGCTAGGTATATACACAAAAGAATGAAAAGATTCATATCACAGCGACATATGTATACCCATGTTTATATCAGCTCGGTTTGTGATAGCTAAATCTTGGAAACAACCCAAATGTCCATCAACTGGAGACTGGATAAAGAAGATGTGGTTCTTTAATGGAATGGAGTATTACTCTGCCAATAAAAATGATAAGATTGAGTCATTCATACTCAAATGGATGTACCTTCAGGACATCCTCATAAGTGAAAAAAATAGGTCACAGATGTGTAAATATCGTATCTTTTCTGTGGTATGAGAAAATGAAGATGTAAATGAGTTCTAGTATATAAAGTAGTGAAAGACCTAACAGACCCCATCTTAGAATAAAGTAATTAAATGTAATCATCTGTTCCAGAAAGGGCTGCATAACCAGGTTATAGACTCCAGTTCCAGGAACCCTAGGGCAAGGTAAACCAATGAGATAAGCTGTTGAAAGACCTAACTGACTCCATTTTAAAGAACTGGTCCCATCTTAAAATAAGGTGGCTGGGTCATGAGCTCAGGGTCACAAGCTTAATCTGGGAAGGGCCACGTGAGTGGGTCATGAACTCAAGGCCATGAGCTTAAGGTCACCGAGCTCAGATCCAGGAGGGGCCACGTGATCCATCCAATCATGAGCTCAGTTACCTTGACACCCTCCCAAGGTAATTAGCAATATCCCTCTACCAAAAGCCAACCACTAAGTATAAGGTCAAAATGTCCTTTACGATGATGGTTTAAACAACAGTTAGAGGTTTGACGTGATGGGTCTGGTCAATCAGGTTTAAACACCCAATGTTTGCCTGATGTCAACCAATCATGTAAACCATCAAGCTGAACACTCCCCCAACCTTACTGTATCCTCAATAAAAAACCCTGCCAAATTAGAGCTCGGTGCTCTCAATTCTGATCTGCTGTGTCGGTGCCAGTTGAGAGTCACTACTCGAGCTTGTAATAAAGACCCTCATGTGCCTTACATTGGACTCGGCTCCCTTGTGGTCATTGGGGGACTCAAAATCTGGGCACAACAGTCGATATTATGAAATAGAAAATATTTAAAAAGAAAGAGGGTGTAGGGGTAAATAACAAGGGGGAAAAAGAATGTGATAGCAATAAAAAAAGGAAACAAAGCTTCCTTTGTAAGGAAGTAAGTATATAGGGGGGTAGGGGGTTGCAGGGCAGGGGTAAAGGGGAAAAAATGAGAATCAAGTCGTGTCATATTCTGGTACAAACTCTCAACATTGAATGTGATGATGAGGTGTATTCATAATGTACCAATAGAGATTTGAATTAAAAACACTTAGTAGTTGGGAGCTGGGACTCAAAATGGAGTCTGGCTTGATACCAAGCAGACTATATTACCTCCCGTGACTGGATGCACACATCATCTGCATTGGGGCCAACAAACTGGCTGGCAGTAAGTACAGCCTAAAATATGTTTCTATAAATAAAGTTTTATTGGTATACCGCCATGGCCATTTATTTAAATACTGTCTAGAGAGTCTTTGGCATTCAAAAACTGAGCAGACATGACAGATCTTATGGTCTACAAAGTCTAAGATACTATCTGGACCTTTGCAGAAAACTGTCTATCTCATCTGTATACAGATAACTCCAAAAACTTCTATGTTCATCATTGACCTATCATTTGAGCTTTCTATCTACAGTACTTATCTTCAGCCCAAAATACTTCAATTTGTTAATATTTGGCAGTGCTGAGTATCAAATGAGGGGCTCAGCCATACTAGGCAACTGGTATAAAACTGAGCTACACCCTCTGCTCCCGTAGTGCAATCTTTTGTTTTTCCCTTTGTGGCACCAGGGATGGAACTCTAGCTCTTGTGTTTCCAAGGGAGGCGTGGTGGTCCTTGAGCTAAATCTCTGCCCTAGTAGTTCAATCTTAACATTCTCAAAAATGGATTCTTTTTTTTTTTTTTTTTTGAGACAGGGTCTCACTTTGTAGTTCAGGTTGGCCCTGAGCTCAGCCTCCAACTCACATCACAGCAATCCTCCTGCCTCTGCCTCCCAAGTGCTGGGATTACAGGCGTGAGCCACCACGCCTGGCACTGTGGTATGTGGTGCTGACTGCTGCTGGGTGTGAGTCTCCACGCCCAGTATTTTATGTGGTTACATGGGATCAAACTCGGGCCCTTGCACTTGCAAGACAGGCGCTGGAACCACTGAGCTAACTCCCTGACCCGCAAAAATGGATTTTAAGGTAGCAGCTTCTGTGATTTCCTACAGACACTGTGCTTAGCCTACAGATGTGACGTGCAGACTGCCGCCCTTCACTTTTATGTGTACGGCAGACGCTGCTAACTGGTCTCATCAGTCTTTCTATGAAGTTCAAATGAGACCACTTCAGGATCTTTCTTATCACAGCCCTTATGCAGGCAAGGCCTGAGACTTGCTGTGGGAAGTACTGAGCAGGGCCAGATTCCAGAGCTACGTAAGAGATAGAATCAGCTAAAATGTAGAGATATTGGAGGCCTGTGTGTTTAGCTTTCCTCAGAGTAGAAAGTGACAGCTGCAAATCATAGCTACTACCAGTCACATGACTTCAGCACATGAGACGGAACTTATCTCCCCTCCTTGCAGCTGAAGCAAGTCTGGAACCTGATCAGGCCATTTCAAAATTGTACATCCTTGCAGGATTCTTCATCCTAGAATGCCACACTGTCTCTGCTCTGCTCGACAACCTCTTGTCCGTGTCTGATAATAGTCCAAGTGTCACTACCACGAGGCCTTGCCCCACATCTTCATGTGGATTAGCTTTGCCTACAAAGGCCTCTACCAGCTCTGAATTTTCTCCTAGCACAAACATATCATAATACATTATACAGTACTATATTTCTTTCTTCATAGGTTTGTCTGTTTAGCCCACCAGATGAGAGCTGCTTTAAAACAAGCAACATATCTTAATTCTATTTGCATCTGGTATCTCACAGTGTCCAGGACAGTGCAGTTAGACAGGTTAAAAGAAGGATGAAGCCACGGCAGAAATTACCACAGACATCATTCTGAATTTCAGTACCATCTCTGTACCTCCCACTGCCAGTTTCAGGACACACCTTCATTATTTGCAGAGGATTAGTGTCACTTCTTACCTCTCGGTCTTAGCCCTTTCCATTGATCTCCCACAATTATTTCTTCCTTCAACAAGTATTGACTGAGTGCCTACCAGCTCTGTTCTAGGCACTGAGACCAATGCATGTCCTCCTAAAACTTGCATTCTACAAGGGGGAAACACAACCATCAGAGCGACCCATTTGTATAACTCTGTCACATTTTAACATTTTCACTAGCTCCCCATCATTTACAGCTCAAGGCACAGTCCAAAGCACTCTCCACGGCACCTATAGCCTTCCATGACCTCATTCTTAGGTACCCTTGTTTCATATCTTGTATTTTGTGCCCTAGCAATAATGAACTGCCTTTGCTAGATTAGTCTTGTTCTCTTGACTTTCCTTTTGCTGGCCATTTTGCCTGGAATGTTCTTCCTTGTCTTTTTTAAAAATGATAAACTCTAATCTCTTCTTCCAGATTCTGGTCAGACTGCATTTACTTTGAGAAGCCTGCCCTTTTTTGTTCTGTGTTACAGCTTGTATCTAGATGTCTGTCCAAAGCTCAATGCACTTTAAGTGAGGCTTTTCTGAGCTGGCTAAATTTAGGGTGTGTGATACTGGCATTAACGGGCCGTGGGAGTAAATTGATCCACTGATTGGAATTAGCACCGTTCTGGGTGTGGATGATGGGAAGGCCCACCTTGGGTGTGGGTGGCACTTATCGATAGGCTTATAGCCTGGAGAGAATATAAAGGGAGCGAGGGAAGGCAGGCTGGCGCGTGCTGCTAGCTGTTTCCTGTCCACCATGCTATGGACTGTTTCCCTTCTGCCATGCCACCCTACTTTCAAACTGGCCCACTATGAACTGAAACTCTATAAATTGAGCCAGAATAAGTCTTTTCTCCTTGACACCTCCTGGGTGTCAAGTATTTTGTCTCAGCAATGAGAAAAAGAACTAAAACAGCCTGGGAGGAGGTTCTCTTTAATACTGCTGCTACTACACAGTGTCTCCATCATCTTTTCCTTCTTTGCTTATAAATCTGTTTTCCCTACTAGGCTGTACTTTTGAGGGGGTGAAATAGTGCTGTGCATCTTTCTAACTCCAGGAGCCACAGGAACTCCCAACCAGTGAGTGACATACACCTGCCCTCAGTAACAACTGGGGATTCAGGAATGTGCCCCGCTCATTCACACCCAGACCACTCTTCTACACTCCACTTTTACAACCAGCTGCTCACCCGGCAACTTTTGACATCTCAGGCACCACAACCACCTCATCACGGCCTCCTCAGACTTGCTCTCTCTCTTGAATTCCTACCACTACTTTTTACACTGGCAACCTTAGATTCAATTTTGATTACTCTGCCTCCTCCCGGATAAAGCCACTTCATAAATCCTCTCTTCACTCCCTGCTTCCTATTTCCTGTGTCACTGCCCTCATTATCACCCTCCTGGCTGACTGCACCAGTCTTCCTCCCTCTAGTCTCACCCCCTGGATTTCATCCTCCACACTGCTGCCAGAGTTATTTTTGTCAAAGAAAAATCTGATTGTGTCACTTCCCCGCTTAATGATCTTTTCTGGCTTCCCACTGCCTTCAGGATAAAGTCCAAACAAATTAGTACAGGACATGAGGTCCTTGATGATCTGACACTCCTCTGAGTTTGCAGCCCTATCTCCTGGTCCAACCTATACAAACTTTTTGCCTCAGCCAGGCTGACTCCCCCCTACTGGTAAGGAGGACCAAACCCAAGGCCTCCACACTGAGCTGCAGCCCCAGCCCATTTTTAAAATTATTAAATTTTGAGACAGGGTCTTGCTAAGCTACTAGGTTGTCAGGCTGGGCTCAAACTTGTGATCTTACTGTCTCAGCCTCCCTGAGGGCTGGGACTGCAGGCGTGAATCACTGCATCTGCTCCTTTTCGTCTTCTTTTTCCTAGGTTTAGCTGCTTTGTTTCTATTCTTGACTCCCATAGTACTTCACTTTTCCTAGAATACCCATTATACTGTTCTACCCGCAATGCTGTCTCTTTGCTAAAGTGGGACTTCCTAAGGATCGAATTTTGTGCTCGTCTCTCTCATGAAGTCCCTAGTCCAGTGCCAGTCATACAAGGGATGCTCAGGAAGCAGGTGCTGGACGAATAAATGAATGAGAAGACAAGACTTATGGGAGTTTTTAGAAACATCCAGATGATTGTCATGGGCTGAGAAACAAAGCTAGGAAGAGCCGTGACACTATTTTAGCTCAACAGAAAAAAGAATTCTGTTAACTCCTAAAATGGCACGAGCATCAAAGGGGCTGGCCGGGGAGAACGAGCTCCTCTTCAGTGGAGGTGAGCAGTCAGAAGCCGGAGAGCACTTGGGCTGATGGAAGACAGTGGAGCTCAACAGGAGATAGGGCAATGAAGGTGGGATGATTGTGAGGCATAGTACTGATGCTACGTAGCTTTCTTAGTTTTTCGACCAAGGGCCCCCATGAATCCGGTCCCCCACAGGGTACCTATACAGCGGGACCCTGTTTCTACCCACCACACCCTTCTTAGCCAGCCTCAGCACACTTAGTTACTTGGTATTTCTCCTCAATGGGTGGTGACACCTTATTCATTTCCTTATCTTTAATAACTTGTGAGACATCTGTGTGGCACATAATAGGAACACAATAATTGGTGATTTGTATCTGGATGTCTGGATACCAAAATCTCTCCCCTCTCTGCCTTGATAATTATTTGAGTGAAGCTAATTTAATTAAGTTCTACTATGTGACAGGGTACAGCTCACATCATTCATGAATGATCTAATAGATATACAGATAAATCTATTATATATAGGCAAGGCTACCTGTCAGGCCTGGGAGGGAGAAACCGTATGGGCCCTGTCTTTTGGGAGTTTACAGTATAACAGAAGAGGATGTTACAGTATAACAGTATATGTTACAGTATAACAGTATATGTTACAGTATAACAGCACAAATACAACATGTCTAGCACAGTGCCTGAAAAGCAGTCAGCTCCTGTGGAAACCTACAGAGTGGCCCAAAAGATGTGTGTGTGTGTGTGTGTGTGTGTGTGTGTGTGTGTGTGTGTGTGTGTGTGAGCGTGTGCACACGTGGTAATGAAACCTAGGGCATAGCACATGCTATTCAAACACTCTGCCAGTGAGCTAAGTCTGAGCCCCTATGTCCATGTCTTAATCCCTGGACCCTATGAATATTACATTTTGCAGATGTGTTGAAGTTAAGGATGTTGAGGCGGGGAGATTATTTTGCATTTTCTGGTGGGCCCTACATCTTCTTATAAAAGAGATGCAGACTGACATTGGACGTGGAACAGAGAAGTTCACATGAGAGCAGAGTGAGACTGAAAGAAGCGACACTGTCAGTTTTCAAGATGGAAAAAAACAGCCACAAGCAAGAAATATAGCTCTAGACACTAGAAAAAGAAAGAACCAAATATTCCTCTGAATTCCCTAGGAGGAATGCAGACCTGCCCATACCTTCCTTTTAGCCCCATAAGACTCATTTCATATCACAGGCCTACATAACTGTAAGATAATCAACTCTTGTGGGTTTTTTGATACCTAAGTGGTGGGATTTGTTGTAACAGTAATTAGGGAACTAACACAACATTCAATAAGCATTTTTGAACGAGTAGGCCTTTTTTAAGTTCCATGACAGAGGTACAGATACGGGACTTCCCAAATCGGCAGCACAGAGTCTGAAAACCTCGGAAATGCCCCGTGGAGCCACAGCTCACTGTTCACTCGGTTCCCATGTCCCTTGACTGGGTTGTCCTAGGGATGAGCGGTGATCCTGATGGCTTGTCCACCGTAGTGCCCAGAGTTCTTAGCCTCCTGCTGCCATTTTGGAAATCCCTTGGAGGGACACATTTGGAACTGTCAGTTGCCTGCAGCGCTGTGCCATGAGGCCATAACACTTGGGATACAGGAGGAAGGCATAGTTTTGTTAACACTGAATTCCGAAATCATTTAGAATCTGTTGTAAATTGTTGAATCCTTTACTATATGCTATTCCATACTGTTTGATCGTTACAGTGTATGTCTGAGTCTTCTCTCTTTAATCTTACAACATCCGTATGAGCAGGGAGTATTACGTACACATATGGATCTTTCATAATACTAGACATTCCCAGGAGGGCACAGGAAATACTTTCTGCACATAATCAAGCACCTGGGTGGCGGAGGAGAAGTGTTTCCTTGTGCTTCTTTGCAGCCAGCCCTTCTTTCTCACCCACTGGAAGGTATCTTATCTTAGGCCTGGTTTATTCATGGTCTATTTAGTGAACCTGAAAGTATAAAAACATGGTTTCTGCCCTTGGAGGCCAAAGGATGCTGAACAAGCAACACAATGTACTAGAGGCAAAGACAAATACTAGTGAAACAGGCAAGAGCAATTAAGTCTGCCCATGGGAGTCAGGAAGAACACCAGGAAGGTGACAATTAAGCTGTGCTCCGAAGGAGAAGAAGTTTTCCAGGGAGAGAGGAAGTGTGTAGAAAATCATGGAAAGGCTCAGTGGAGCTGTGAAAAAAGAATCAGCTAGCGCAGGGGATGGCTAGTGGTAAGGCGAGTATGGAGGGGCGGGGGGGGGGTGGGTGACACCGTGTTTTTAAAGCCATGTTTAGGAGTGTTGGGATGTGGATTTTGCGAGTGAATCGTGGTCAGTGCATCTGTCTTCTACTTCATGTGACATATAGTCCCAAACAGAAAATATGCATTGCAAAAGAAATGCCCTAACTATGGAATTACTATATCAAATCTATGCTATGTAAAGTAAAATCAATGCTCACAATCAGCTTTTGGGAGACTGTTAACTCTGGAGGCACCCCCAAGCTAATGTATTTTCCTGTCCTTTTCTTCCATTAACCGAAAAAGAATGTTATTATTCAGAAAAATTTTTTCTAGTCATTAAAATGCATAATATGTCCAACACTCCCAGCTCTTAGCCCCGGCAGCCACTAACCTACGTATTGTCTCTATACTTGGACTTCTTCTATTTCACACAAATCAAAGAAATAATTTGTGATCTTTTGTGACTGGCTTCTTTAACTTAGCATAATATGTTCAAAATTCATCTATGCTGTAGTCCGAATCAGTATTTATTCCTTTTCTAATGATGAAACAATATCCCACCGTATGAATACATCACATTTTGTTTATCCATTCATCAGCTGATGCACTAGGGACTGAAGCCAGGGATTCTGCCTTGAGCTGCACTCCTAGCCCTGTTTTTATTTTTTTAATTCTGAGACAGTTTGTCACTAAGTCACCAAACTGTCCAGGCTTGGCCGGAACTTTTGCCTCAGCCTCCCAGAGTAGTGGAGTTACAGGCATGTACCACCTCGCTGGCTTAGGGTCCATCCACACAGAGTCAGAACTCCTCTAGTGGGTATGAAGTGGTAACTCCTGGGCATTCTCTAATGACTAATAATCCTGGACATCAGTTATGTCCTTTCTGTCCAATTTTGTAGCTTCTTTTGAGAAACATCTATTCAAATCCGCTGCATGTTTTTCAACTGGGTTATGTTCATTTTATTAAATCACATTCATAACATTTATTATATATACAAATTTTATATATTTTTAGATATAAGATCCTTATCAGATATAATTTACAAGCACTTTCTTTAATTCTATGGGTTGTCTTTCTACTTAGTGGAAGATATTATTTATAGCAAAAAGTTTAGATTTTAATATGCTCAATTTCTTCTCCTTTTGGTATTTGTGCTTTTGGTGTGATATCTAGGAAATCACTATCTAACCCAAGGCCATTAAGACTTACTCCTAAACTATGTTCAAAGAGCTTTATAGGTTTTAGCTCTTAGATTTAAGCTTGTGATCTATTTTGAATTAATTTTTATGTGTGATGTGAATTAAGGGTCCAACCTCACTCTTTGAATGAGTATATCTGGATGTTTCAGTATCATTGATTGAAGAGACTATTTTTCCTCATTCCATGGTTTTAGTCCCCTTGATCAAATCAATTGGCCATGAATATATATGTTTCTTTTTCTTTTCTTTCTCTCTCTTTTTTTTTTTTTTTCTGGTACTGGGGATAGAATCCAAGGCCTTGCATATGCTGGGCAAGCAGTCTGCTTCTGAGCTACAAACCAAGCTCTGAATAGGTTTATTTCTTAACTCTCAAGTCTTCCTTATTGATCTATATATCGATCCTTATGCCAGTAACAGACAATTTCATTACTGCAGCTTTATAGTAAGTTTTAGACTTACTATAAATCTAAGTAAGTTTGAGAAGGGTGAATCCTTCAACTTTGTTCTTTTTCAGGATTGTTTTGGCTATCCTGGATCCCTTGCACTCCTATATGAATTTTAGAATCATCAAGTGAATCTCTACAAGAAATCCCAGGCCCAGTACTGTTTCACTGGTGAATTTACTTAAACATTTAAGAAAGAAATCTCATCAATTATCTGCAATGTCTTCCAGAAAACAGAAGTAGAGGGAACACTACCAAACTTATTTTATGAAGTCAGTATGATTACTCTGATAACACAATCAGATGAGTACAAAAAAAAGAAAGAAAGAAAACTATAGGCCATTGTTCCTTGTTATATAAGCTTGAAAGTTCTCAACAAAATGCTAGCAAACTAAATCCAGCAAATATACTGATACGGTCATACATTATGGCCAAACTGGATTTATTCCAGGAGTGTAAATTTGTCTCAACATCTGCAAATTAATATATCATATTAACAGCATGATGGTTAAAAGCAATATCATCATTTCAACAGACTCAGAAAAAGCATCTGACAAAATCCTGATACAAACACTCATTATACGTAAAGCATTTCCTTAACCAGATAAAGGGTACCAACAAAACTTTACAATTAGCATCACACCAAATGCTTTTCTTACGAGATCAGGAGCAGATAAGGATGCCTACTCTCATCACTTCTATTCAGCATTGTACTGGAGATCTAGCCAAGCCCATTAAGAAAGAGAATAGAAAATCAGCTATTTCTACACAGAAGCAATTAATCAAAAATTGAAATATAGAAAACCCTACTTA
The DNA here is from genome assembly GCA_004026965.1 of Petromus typicus. NCBI lineage: Eukaryota > Metazoa > Chordata > Mammalia > Rodentia > Petromuridae > Petromus > Petromus typicus. Next base: position 19,157 of record PVIR01023928.1, read on the forward strand.
AATTAGCATCAAAATAAATATATAAGAATAAATTACACAACATGGTCAAGAGACATCAAAGATGATCTGAATACATGGAAAAAAGGTATGTTTCTTGAAATGCACATTTTCAACGGATGTGTCCTTGCCTAATTAGAGATGGTAGTTCCGGAGCTTGATATATGCTGATTATTACATGAAAGGATGAAGAAAACAGCTGACGCTTTTTCTGATGTGGGAAGATGCCCTTTAGAAATTTATTCACTTCATATATTTTGAGTGTTAAACTGCAATTAGGTAGAAGCTCTTAAATGCCTTTTTATAATTCTGTCCACCATTTTCTACAAAATTGCAGTTGTTGGAGTTTCTGTAAATTTCCATGATTGTTGGCAGGTTAGGACAAGGGCCATTTTTCCAGTTCTAACTTTGGCATTTAAGAGCATCTCCACTCCAGCCTGTAGCATTTATGATCCAGGATTATACTTAATGAGCTGCATTCTTACTTCCAAACAAGGTACATTTTTCTCTTTATTTCCAGTACTAGCTGATCAAACCTCTTAAGCTGTTCCAGGAATGTGGTATTGGTGCTTCTACTGCTGCTTCATTAAATGATGCTATTTGTACCATTATGGGTAATTTGTATGTTTAAGAGCTAGAATGGCTACAGGAGATCAGCAGGGGGAAAAATTCAACTGATTGGTCAGAGATGAGAGAGGCACACTAGACATGGAAAGCACGATGTCTTTCCCAGAAATTGGAAATGGCCAAATTTTCAGTATTCTTTCCCTTTTGATATATTTTGTCCATCCAATTTGAATCGTTGCTTTGTATGCTTGTGTCTCTCCCCTCTAAAAAATGCTCATAATACTGTTTTTATACCTTATTCTACATGTCAATCTACACAGCTCATATGCTGTTACAAAAAAAAAAACCAGGAAAACAAAATTTTCTGAAATTTGCTCATGTTAGTACATATGGATTATATACCGTAAAATATCAACATTTAGCGAATGCTGTAGTAATACTAAGCTAAGCTTTCATATTCCTGAATAGTCATGTGATAACTGGCTCCCTATAAATTGAATCTTCAATTCACCAGGGAAGTTAATTTAAGGAACTCAGTAAGTAAACATTGTCATATGAAGATTCCTTCTATAAAATGAAAATTCTATCCAACAGTTTTGTATCAATTTGCCAACTTTTTTATTTCCTGAGTTTTATTAAATTTGAAACATACATTTTCTTTCTTTTTCCCTTCAGCTGGGTATAAAGATCTAGGGGAGGGAAAATGAGTTAATGAGTTCTAGCCTATGGCACTGTAGCTTATGATTGGCTAACATATAACCTGATGTTTCCAAGCCTAACATCCAAATCTTGTTGATATCGTCCACCGCTTCCTCTCCTCACACCCCATTCATTACTCCTGCAGTTCGGCTCATGTTGCTGTCAAAGGCACAGTACTCTTGTAAGAACCCAATGGTTTTCATAGATGAAGTTTGTGTGTTTGTAGCTACATCACTTCCTTTATCAAAGAGGGAGACCACAAAACCAGAAAACCTTCTGTTATTGGATTTGGGAGTCATGTCCAGCAAGTCCTCTTAGAGATGTACATATTCTACAAAAGTAGAGGGAAAAACTGCCATAGGAACCAGGAAACCTAGATTTCTCTGCTTCAGTACTTTTATCTACCAAAACCTTCCTAGTCTTACTCACTTCTTTCAGCAGAAATATTATCACGATATTTTTAAAAGGCATAAAATAGTCAAAGTACTATCTAATTATGCACCTCACAATTTTTATTTCATTAAGACCCCACTTCTGACTTAGTGTCGCTAAACAAATCAGCTCTAAGCATACCTTCTTCCCTACACAGTAACACGTGTACACAAAACACATGCACCTGATTGTGTGGAATCAGAAATTAGTACCACACAATGGATTTTCTTTTAACCACCCACACTACATTTATAGTCCACTTTAACAGCTTTATGCCTGGAGTTGGCAGATCTAGGAACAGTGAGATCAGTTTGTCTACAGTTGTTCCCAACCTTTTTTGGCTCTGGTACACCTACACTAGCTTCTAAAAATATATCCCACAGTCTGGTGCTCAATGGAATGAAACTCTTCCTGAGCTAATAGAATGAATATAGGAGGAGGCAATGGATATGGGATACTCATCACAACAGAGTGCAAGGCATAGCAGTGGAAATGGCACAGCAGACCCAGCACTGAGAGAAAGGAGGCTTTGCCATGTCTTTCAGAGCTGGGATAGATTTGCATTGATCAACCTGCACCTGCAGCTTGGCCTTCCTCGTGACCGAGGACGTGCTTTTGATGAGATGGCTGATCAAAGGAAATGGTTCAAAAGAAAAAAAGGAAATTGTTCAGCCAGCAGTAGCATTAGAGTAGAAGAAAACTAAATGGTTTTTACAAGGACTTGATTTTGGCTTTAATTAGCATTATATTCTAATGGCCTGAGTTAACTAGCTGTAGATAATCTCTGAAAGAAAATCTAATCTTAAAGCAGCAACAAAAATGCATTCCAGTACACAACACGCACGTATCTTCTGGTCTCGATGACCTGCATTCAATGCTAAGCCAGTTCCAAAGCTGCTGTCCAATAAGGTGGAAAACTCCTTTACTTATCTTAATAATTTTAAAACTTCCATAATTCATTACCATTATTTTCAATCATTAATTTTATTTTTGGAGAATTCCAACTGTTAACACATTTTCTGCAATTACCATGTATTTCTGAGAAACTTTTAGCACATGTTGGTATTATTAATTTAAATTCTTTATTTACATTTTTTTTGACTTGACTAGCCAATAAGTCTTTGAAGCTAATCAAGGTTCCCTTCTTTATGGATTTAGAACTATCCTACAGTAAATTCACTGAGAGGGCCGTGAACAAGAGCTGACAACCTTGAAGAAGCCTCTCGGGCAGGATTCGTTACTTGTTTGGAATAAAGTCCACAGTTAGCATTTGATTTCACCCGTACTATGGTCTTTATGATTATCATTATATTAAAGTTCATCAAATAAGACTAGTGATTAAAACTCTTCTCGATTTATGCCTTACCTCAATTTCCCCCCATTTCTAGAAGTATTTAAAGAGCTATTTTTACTAAATTCCAAAAAGGCACAATAAAAATAAAGGTTCTCTGAAGAAAAATGTGCTGAATAGAAGCAAAGACCAGTTAAGAAGTAAATGTGGCTTCTCAGTATTCCAAGTAAATTTAGTAGGATTAATTGTATAAGAATTTGTGTGGGGGTGGGGGCCAGGGAGTTAGCTCAGTGGTTCCGACACCTGTCTTGCAAGTGCAAGGGCCTGGGTTCGATTCCCCGGTAACCACATACAATACTGGGCATGGAGACTCACGCCCAGCAGCAATCAGTACCACATACCACAGTGCCTGGCGTGGTGGCTCACGCCTGTCATCCCAGCACTCAGGAGGCAGAGGCAGGAGGATTGCTGTGATGTGAGTTGGAGGCTGAGCTCAGGGCCAGCCTGAACTACAAAGCGAGACCCTGCCTCAAAAAAAAAAAAAAGAATTTGTGTGGGTAGTTAAATTAAATGTTTGAAAATATGCTTGAAAAAGATGTTTTATGTTGGTGATAATACAGTGCATACTAAGACAAGTTGGGGATGAATATTATACTAAGGTAAAGCTATGAAATACCATGCGGATTTACCACTTTACTCCTCTTTTCCTCCACAGAACTCCTGCTTCTTAGGTTTAAATAGGAGAAACCAACAGTGGAAATAAGGACTGAAATGTATAATGGATGTTGGGAAATGGGAAGAATGTGTTCAAATGGGAAGGGGAACAGAGGGGAGGGAGGGAGAAAGGAAGGGAGGGGCAAGAAAAAGGGGGAAGAAAAACAAAGCTTTTGCACATGGAAGGTAGGGGACTTGAGGGGGAAGTGGGATAAAATAGAATAAAGTTTATTAAAAACAAAAACACTGAAATTGAATATTAAGATTCTCATTACAATTCAAACATTAGAGAAGAGGTCAATTAGTTATAGATAGATAGATGGCTTTGAATTTACATTTTCAATTTTCATTTATATTTCCTGAGACAATCATTAGCATAGATTTGCTGATTATGGATAATAAATAGAAAGGTTTACTCTGGAGTCTACACTTTATTAGAAAAACTTACCCATGCTACGGATACTTGCCCTCCTCTAGCAAGGAGCTACTTCAGGAACTATTTAGACTCATGATAAAATAGATGCTGATAAGTTTAGGAAAATCTTTTAAAATTAAAAAATAAAATAGATTCTGGGAAGAGCAATAAAATGGGTTGTATTTCTCAAGCTACGTGAAAAGACTCCCTTAAACAGACTTAAAAGATATGTAATACTGAGCACTGTGACTAGTACTTCTCAAAAATAAGAAAAGTCTGAGAATTCTCCCAACCAAGAGGAGCCTAAGGAGATGTCATGATCCTCGATGGGATATTGGGACAGAAAAGGGCCTTACTAAGGCAATGTGAATAAACTATAGATTGCAGGTAATAATAACTTATCAACGTTGGTTTCTTAAATATAACAAATCGATCATGTTTAGGAAACTGTGTGAGGTGTATGGCAACTCTGTATTATCTGCTCAGTTTTTCTACAAATCTAATAGCTCCCTAATAAAGTCTGTTAAGTTAAAAACTGATAGAAGCAGAGGCAGAGGCAGGAGGATTGCTGTGAGTTGGAGGCCAGCCTGGGTTACATGGTGAGTTCAGGGTCAGCCTAAACTACAAAGAGAGACCCTGTTTCAAAAAAACTAAAAGTTATATTTCTGAGCTATTTGAAATGATTCCATTAATGAAAAATTCCTAAAACCAAGGTCCTGGCTCAAGGGCTGGATTAAGGACAGCAGCTTCGGCCACGAGATAACAACAGGTCAAGGACCCTGCAGGCCTCAGGGTTTCAACAATACAGCTCTAAAGCACATTAGGGACGGCAGGGTTTACAAGCATTGAGCCTTCCATGAGCAGGAGTAGAACTGACAGTTGCACAAGGTCATGTAAGCCTCAGGGAGCCACATCCAGGAAAAACTGGTGAGGGGCAGAGTGGAGTTTTACTGCATCAGAGATTCCTAGCTCAAACACCACAGCATATCGTTGCCTGACACCATCACTTACACCAGTAACATACATAAATCTGCCTCTGTCCTCTTCTTGCCTTCAGATTCTTTAAGAATCAAGGGTCATGAGTATTATTTTAACAGCTAGGTTATAACTCTGAATGATAGTTTCTCTAGGGAAATACTGACCATAATTAATGGTAAAACAGATTTCAAAGTGAAAATCTGTTGATTCTAAACATTCATTCTTCCATTCAAATTAAAAACATTTATTGAAGACCTGTTATGACCAGATACTCGGCTGATGGATGAAATTTTCTCAGGAGAACATTCTGAACCAATGAAACAGTTTAGATGAACACGAGATCAATAAATAGAAATGTGAATGACGTTAATAGAATTTCATTAAAGGAAGACATTCTTGATTTAACCTTGAGCGTCCTCTAGTGGTCCGTTGGTTAAAATGCAACCCTTATGTAGGAGCCCAGTTTGTTAAGGTTCAGCATGCCAGGACTCTGACATAATACTTGTCTGACTTCGTGAGTACTCTGATCTGTGCTATGCGGCATCTCAACCTCTCCTGAAAATTTCATAATATTCATTAAGATATTACCACTTATTTGATCAACAAATATTTATTGAGAACCGACCTTGAAAAGCTGTTAACTAATCTCTCCAGTTTAATAATTTTATTCTGTATTCCCGCAAACATCTTAACATTTTGTAAGTGAACTGGCAACACCACAAAGGACAGTCCCCCAAAGGGAATCACTGTGTCTCACTCTTATGTTCCCTTTCTATTCATTCCAACTTTTACACTCATTCATCCGGCCAGAAATTTTTATTGAGGGTTTACTATGTGCCAGGTAGAGTTCTAGGCACTGAACTGTAGGAACGAACAAAAAAGTTAAAAAGCCCTATTTCCATAAAGCTTATATTCTACTGTGCATGTGTGCAGGCAAGAAAATAAATACAATTAACCAGTAAATTTAGTAACTTTTCAGATGATCTTTAGTGTGGGGAATGATAAAATAAAATGGGTAGTGGGAGAGACTCTTTGGGGTATAAATTTAAAAATATAGTCAGGGAAGGTCTCACTAAGAAAGTGATATTTGAGCCGCAACCTGAAGGAAGAGAAGGGGCACGGTATGGGGAAGAACTTTCTAGCAGTAGGGACAGTAAGAACAAAGGCTAGGACGGCAGGACACGCCCGGTATGCTCCAGGTACATAAGGAGGTCAGTGGCCGGATGATGGTGATAGAAAGAAGATAGTAATGATTTTAGCCGCAGAGAGGAGATGCGGGGGTATCGGGCAGGCCTTGTAGACACAGTGCCAACTTCGGCCATTACTTTAAGTGAAACAGGGAGCAAATGATCAAATGGGGTCCAATGAAAAATCAAGTCCCGGAAGTAGGGAGACACCGCAGATTCTAGATGTGTTCTGAAAGTGGAACTGATGGGCCTTTTAATGGATTGAATGTAAGGTGTGAAAGAAAGGAGTCAAGGATAATGCTGACATGCTTGGCTTAACCAGCTAGGCTGGAAGAATGGAGAAGGCTGATTTGGGACATACTAATTCAGGCCGTCAATCAGATCCCCACCAATCTAGTCTCCACCACTTTTTCCTACCCTATTTAGACCTACTGCCTATCCGCCTACTTAGTCTTCTGTCTGTCTCAGATTCTTTGGCACCTTCATGATTTTTGATTCGCCATTTCCAGTGTCTGCGGAAGCACAGACTTAACTTACTGAGTCAGGACACAGGCTTTTTAAAAAATTTCCTTCTCTTCACCTTCAACAGCTAATGGATCACCACGTTCTGTCAACGGTCATTCTCCAGGGCTGTCTTTCCTTTTCACATCTCCTGTTAGTATCTCTGTTCACACAGTCCTGATCTCTTCCTTGCTTGCTGAGCAAGCAGTCTGACCTTCTTCCTTTATCAGTGAGGCTGCGCAGGGCAGTTCCCTTATCTAGGGTCAGGAGGTAGGGGGTGGAGGGCAGAGGCAAAGCCTAATGCATTCTCAGTCCTGGCCTTTGGACCTGAAAATGAACATCCGAAGTATGTTTAAGAGACAATGCTGAGGGGCCGGGGAGTTAGCTCAGTGGTTCCGGCGCCTGTCTTGCAAGCGCAAGGGCCCGGGTTCGATTTCCCGGTAACCACATAACCCACACCCAGCAGCAACCAGTACCACATACCACAGTGCCGGGCGTGGTGGCTCATGCCTGTCATCCCAGCACTCGGGAGGCAGAGGCAGGAGGATTGCTGTGATGTGAGTTGGAG
>PVIR01023929.1:0-26517 GCA_004026965.1 Petromus typicus
TTTTTTGAGACAGGGTCTCACTTTGTGGTTCAGGCTGGCCCTCAGCTCAGCCTCAAACTCACATCACAATCCTCCTGCCTCTGCCTCCCGAGTGCTGGGATTACAGGCGTGAGCCACCACGCCCGGCACTGTGGTATGTGGTACTGGTTGCTGCTGGGTGTGGGATCTCCACACCCAGTATTGTTATGTGGTTACCGAGGAATCGAATCCGGGTCCCTGCGCTTGCAAGACAGGCGCCGGAACCACTGAGCCAACTCCCCGCCGGCCCCTGGTTTTATTATTTTTAAAGGTCTATATCTATAAATATCTACAAGATACTAACAAAAATATCGAGAAAAATCTATAAACATTTTTAACTAAAATCATAAAGCAAAAGTCTCAGGCTGAATACTTCAGTAATATAACTGATCACCAGATTACTCTCAAAAATTAAGAACCTTTATTATTATTATCCTAATTGTAATTAAACAAAGATAATGCCTCTTTCACATATCAAAAAAGCACTTATGAAAATAATTTCATTTGATATACAGTTAATGTCTATCATTAAGAATCACTGACACACCTTTTAACTGTTTTTGACTAAAAAACAAAATTTAAACTTATAAGTGCACACTGTTAAGTTTTAATTTAAAAGCCATTAATAGTAATTCCTTTCTAAATATCCCTTTCTGCATATACTTTCAAAAGCAAGGCAGGCTGTGTGCAGACTGAAGAATTTTGGCTTTTGGCCCAATCCAGCTCACTGCCTAACTTAGTAAATAAAGTTTTATTGAAACATACCTACTCATTTCTTTATACTATGTTATCTATAGGCAGATTTGGGTAGTTGTCATAGAGACCATCAGGCCTAATATAACTTAGTATTTAGCATTATACAGAAAACATTTGATTACCCTCAACCGAACAATTAGATGTTCTGACTAGGAGTGTAACTCAGTGGTAAGGCACCTGTTTAGTATACATAAAGCTTGGGTCCAATTCCCCATACTGGAGGGAAAAGTGGGGAGAGGAATTATTTATGCCTTCAACATGTATACACACACAACTCTTCCTAGAGAACATATTAAACAATGAGTATAATCCTTTGGTCTTAATTCTATAATATATAAAATGACCACCATCTAATATCTGGACTCTCAATAAAGTAGCAGACATGTCTGATTTTCCTGATTTGCAGTTTTTGAACTGTAGTGCATTGTCCCATATACAGTAATCTCTTAAAAGTTTATCATAGAAGAAAATACAACTCTGTACCAGTTTTTAGACAAAGTTTTTAGACAATTTTAAATTAAGGAAGATAGTCTCTATAGTCTCATAAAAACTAGACAGTAAAACTATCTAGAAATGCAGTATTGTTTTTAGGCACATTCATTTCAAACATATATCAATCACTGATGCTCAAGAAAAGATAGTAAGCTTTGATAACTACTTAAAAAAATGGTCAACTTTCCCATGTCACAGTGACTTCTTCTGTTACAAAAAGAAAATGGATCAACCTGCCATCTTAATGTTCAATGTGAGTTGTTTCATGGAAAAAAGTTTGTGCATTTATTCATATGCTCTTTCATGATCTTTTCTGTAAATAAAACTTCATACTTACACAGCTACTGACAGATCTTACATGTAGTCAATAACACAAATAAAAGGAGCCACAAAGAGATGGATCTCAATACTGAACTTTGATTGCTTTAACAGAATACTCTAGACAGAGAAAATCCAAAGATTTCCCAAATGCTCTACATAGAGAGAAATCACCCATTTCAACTTTATTTTATAGGACAGGGGACTGAAGACAGATATTTTAGCTTACCTACACAAAATTAGTTTGAAGACTAAAACACAAATTTAACAAGGTCACTCTTCCAAAATTTCTTCACATTTTTCCTTTACAACAGTCAATCAAATTATAATTTTCAAACAAATCAAATGGAAAACAATATCACATAGAAAAGCCATCTTATTTGAATAGTGGCTTATGAAGCTGGAACTTGATTTCCTAATAGTTGATATATTCTTTTTGACTTACACTTTCTATCAAATCTATATATCACATTTTGTTTCCCTACATACACACACACACACACACACACACACACACACACACACACACACATCCACTGCAAAATAAAGCACTTCAGGTCAGTTCTGTTGGTGGCTATTTCTGAACGTGCCTATTCCTCCTGCTGCAGTCATCCATGTAGAGAGCCACAACTTAAAGCTACACAGAACTCATTCTTTCTGTATGCAAAGACTTCTAACAGAAATCTAAGAATTGAGAAGTAAAAGTATCTCAAGCCCCTTTCTCTACTCTAGCTCAATTTCCAAATGACTAGAACTCTTTTATAAACAAAACGGTGAAGAGGGAGTAGAGTGAATAAAAATACAGCTAAATCACAAACTTTAAACTATTTCAATCAAAATTCACATGTAAATCTAGTTTTCAGTGATAAGTTTATGTTGTGTAAAACAATATTTTCTTATTACATCTAGATAGCAGTTTTGGAAATGTGATTGAGAAGAACACAATTTAAAAGTTAAAGTCAAAAAGAAAAAAAGTACTTTTCAAGTTCTTTTTTTTCAAAGACTATATCATCTACAAAAAATAAATTTTGTGCCTTTCTACACAGTGGCTGGCACATACTTGCCCATCATGTTTGCTGAAATATAATAAAGGACCTGAAAATAAACTCTCTAAATACAAAAACTCTCAGAATAATAACAATCATATCTTGAACACTCACTGAAATTAACACTATACATTCTTAAAAGTTACACACAAATACATTTAATTCTGACAGTAATCTAAGTTATGTAGGGATTATTTATTCCTTTTTTACTAATGAGGAATTCAGGCTAAGTGCAGTAACTCTCAACCAAGTACACGTGGGAGTGTGTGGGAGTGGTTGGGTTGCCACATGACAAGGGAGACAACAGCAGCATTGAGTAGATGGAGACGAGGAATATTAAATATCCTGTAATACAGTTGACAAATTCACAGAATTAAAACTGCCTACAATGCAAATGTTATTGAAAAACACTGACAGAGAATGAACTGTCAAAGCCAAGAAGCTAATAAAGACTCTGAATATAATTCAGTAACAAAATTCAGGAATCATCAAGAACTAGCCTCAAAAGAAATCAAACATGAGTGTATCAAATTCTCATTCTACATAGGATATCTAGGCTGCCTTCCCCAAGTGGTACTGTAATAGAAGTAAAAGATGGCATAATTTCAAACTCAACATTTCTCTAACATCTCTTTGCCAAATTTTCTATTTTCAGTTTTTAATGACTTCAAAGTTGTATGTGCAAAACTTTATCATACTTAAATTACTCAAGATTTATACATGAGTCAGGAAGTCTTTTTCCAATTCCCATTCTTATGCATCTCTCTGGGACCATTTATTACTTGTATGAGTAATAGTTATTTAGCAAGTTACAACTTGGTCTCATCCAAGATATCCTTGCCCCATTAAGAACATAAAAACAATCACACTTTCATACACCCATCATCTGATTACATAACTAACTGAATAATATACAGATACCTTAGGTTAATACCTCAGGTTCTCAACAAACTGTCTTATTTTCCCTTCCAATTTAACTAGGATGATTAATCTAACCAGTTTTTTTTTATTATTTTTCAAATTAATATAATGCTTTGCCATACTTATACCCATACTATTTTTTCTTGACTAAAACAATTTTTTTCTTCCTCCCTGCCATTCTGAATCTTATCTACCAATCATTAAATACACAGAATTTACCTATACTCTTTGTGTTCTGTCCTCAAACCCCTACATAAATCTATAGTTTTAATTATATTTAACTAGCTCTAGTCTACTGATTAGAACTGTAAACTATTAAAAGTGAAGATCACATTTTTATTTCTTTTGCATTACTCACTAAGATATATAGCTATTTAAAACCACCAAGTTGTTTTATGAAGAAATCATCTAATATAGCCTCTTCATTTTTATAATAAGAAGAAAAAAAAAAAAAAAAACGAATGCAAGGACACATTATTCCTTAATAAAAAACCAAGAATCCAAATTCAGATTTCAATTTACAGCTGAATGTTCCCTAACACCTGATAACTGCTTGTTTAATTATGATATAAAAATCACTTTATAAGCTATATCTAGTAATTTATAAGATGACTCCTCTGTGTTATCAAGATAGACATTATCTACTGATAATTTTTTAAAATCTCAAATTCAAGTAAATATAATTCATTTTTATGCTTGGTCCTTGAAATATTAATATATAAAACATTCTCACCGTTTTTAGATAAAAATGAGAATTAAGTTGTGTCGTACTGGTACGAATTCTCAATGTTGAATGCGATGAATATATATATATGGTGCCAATAAAGATTTGAATTAAAAAAAATCACTAGCATTATGAAACATTTTCAAATTATACTAGTGATGCAGAAGTTTAGAGACAGCAGGATTATTCAAAATACCTTCATTCCTCAGTTAGGATACTTTCCCCCTCTTTTTCGCCTTTTATTCATTCATAGGAAAAAACAGAATGAAAAAGGCCAGGAATTATTTTATCACAACAGTTCTTATCAAATTACATGTATTTTTGCATTATAAAAAAAGAATTAAGATATTAAGTTGTACCACTGCTGTATGACTTGATGTAAAAAATTTTGCTTTCAGCTTCTTGTTATAAGTACATTCTGAGCTCATATTCTCTCCAGAAGCCTAGGAGGTAGAGCATTAAGCATATTTATAATAACATCATTCGTTACTTATTAAGCCAAGTATATTAAATCTATTTAAACTCATTTTTGGAAAGGTATTGTTTTAGGATTAATATTTTTAATAACTTTTGTTTACAAATATAAGATTCTAATATAACTTTCTCATCCAAACTTGGGGAGGAGAGTATTTTGTTTTGAACTCAGGGCAGGCAAATCAATATTTAGGAGTAGCCCTTTAACATAGGAAGATATCTTCCTAGTCAAACTAGTGTTATAAGTAATTTTAGTTTTCAATATACTTTTAGAATTCTTAGTCTAATACTATTTCTGAAAACATCTACTTTTTTTGCTTTAAAGTAAAAGGGAAAGCCTTTACTTAGAAATAAATTTGCCCTCTAAAGATATCTTTTAGGGCAAATATAAACTAATAGACTTTAATGTGAGAAAAGAATAAAGAGAAGGAACAAAATAAATCAGTTGCAATAAGGAGAACTAAGGAGCAATGAACAGAGTTGCTAAACTAGTATGGTATTTTGAATCTACAGAAAAATTATCAGAGCCACATGCCTGTAATCCCAGCTACCTGGAGGCTAGCGCAGCAGGATGAGAAGTTCAAGGCCAGCCTGGGCAACTTAGCAAGATCTTGTCTCAAAATATTTTTTAAAAAGGCAGGGTTTGGGGATGTAGCTCAGTGCAACACCAATTTGCTTGCTATGCTCAAGCCCCTGGGTTCAATCTTCAATAGCCATTAGAATCTAAAGTTTTAGCTGTCTAATTTCTAAAAATAACAAAGAAAAAGAACTTAATGTACATCTTAAACCACATAAGTAAAAAGATAAAAATAAAAAAGGGCTTAGTCATTTTCCATAAACCAGAGCCATAATAAATAAGGCCCAGAAGGTCATCTGCTACTAAACCTAACAGAAGGAATGACTAGGTGATATTAACTAGTAGGCAAGACAATTTATCACTCTGGAATGTTCACACAAGTCTCATAACAAAGAAAAACAGAAAGAAATCTGGTAGGTTTCCACACCCTAAATATAGTAACAGGATTCTAAAAAGAGAGAGTACAAGTGTAAACAGTAATTGCAGACTCACCTTCATTCATATATTTAATTATAAAAATATATTTAAAGTCATAGACTAGTGGTAATTCTGGACATTTAGTCCTTCCTTTTAATTGACAATAAGCACTAGGCCTAACACTTTAATTACACTGTTTGTGTCTCCTTGGGTCATTGTTCAAATATATTAGTATTAAAAGTACTGTACTAACTTAACTAAGAAAAATATTTGGCTTTATAAAATCAACCTTTTCAGTGGAACTTACTTATAATTAATTTATAAATTATAAATTGTGAAACTGACAGTTAAATGGTAAATTATACACTATAAAACTGTTGAGACAACACTGGGAAAACAGTAAAAATTGAACATGCTTAAAAAGCTAAACACTCTGAAATTTACTGATTTAATTCAACTTTCCTTCTTTTTCCTTCTAATCAAGTAATGTAATTCTACTGGGAAATAAATCTATTTTTAGTTCCAAAGAGGCCTTCCAGAACAATGTTATAGTCTTGACATCACATAGAATTTTGCTAAACACTGACAAAATTAACTTTATTCTCATCTTCACAATAACAAAACAGGAACCCTGAACTAGAAATCGGGTTTCTAACTATCTGGACATTTGGGCAAGTGCAACTAGACAGACTGTCTCAGAAATCAAGATCTAGCTTGGTCATTTTTTACCACCTAAATAGATAGAAATGCACTACTAGTATTTACTATTGTGGTAGACTTCCAGTAGAAGCATAGTACAGTAGACCATCTCAACACTGTCATTAGCATTTTGAAGGTAACATACTAAATTATGAAAAAAAACTTGAGGCAAATCCTGATACCACATAGTATCTCTTTGAAATGATTTTAAAAGATCAAAGATGTCTGGTATGTGTTTAACTCAAATAAAAATAAATCAAAAAAATGTAAAGAGGTAAGCTCTCCTTACCCCATTTTTGTTAATAACAGCAACACCCAGTGAAGTTATCTAATGATTTTTTTTCTATTCATTACCAATATGTACCTCAATAAATATGTAGGAAGTAGCCTACATATTTGAATGAATTTAAAAGAACTTTTTAAAACACTTATGTTTAATTTTAAAAATAATAGTTTAATTAAATATGGTTAAAAGCCATAGTAAAAGAAAACACAAAGTTTATTTCAAGCAGAACGGTATAAAAGAGCTTTCTATTCTCCAATCAAAAAAAAAGTGATGTTGGAAAATATCTTTTTAAAGTGTTTGAAAAATGCTATGACAAAACCACAATTCATACATAACCAGGAAAGAATCTTTCTATACCAATACTTTACCTGAAAGCTTTTACATATATATAATAATATACATTACAAAAGGGAAAAATGTATCAAGAAAGTACATTTATCCCTAGCTCTTTAATAAGAAAATTCTTAGACTTCCAGAAATATTAACTCTTCATAATTACTCACATAATTAGAACACTAATTTGCTGTTTGTCTTCTGCTAAAACTAGATTTTTCTGGATATATATGTAAGAAACCAAATTCAAAGCCAATTTCTAATTCATCAGCCTAATAAATTGATCATAAGCAATATCTACTGTGCACAGCACTTTAAAAAGCACTTAAAATGTGCACCATATTACTGTCTTTAAATTTCACCCTTCATCAATAGACCACTGGCATAAGCACATATATTCTCTCCTTAGAAACTTCTAGCTCTTTGCCAAGAACAAAGTACAACAAAACTGTACTCCCATATTTTGATATATATTTAGGTACTGTACACTAGGAGTTGGAAACCAGGACAGCAATATATAACTTAAATATGTGTACATCAAAGGAAAAGCCAGCAAGTAATTTCCTGTAACAGGTACGTGATTACACTATTTCTTTAGAATTCAACAGGAAAAAATTTAAAGCAATTGAAACTAATTAGTAACTCTTAAGGACAAAGGAAAACAAAAGTTAAAAAACAAAATGAAAGGATACAGCCTTAAAGCACCAGTCTGAGTTCCCACTGCCAGGATCTTCTGTACAGGATCAAAGGCCAGGGCTGAGGGTTGATAGGGAAATCCATGGCGAACAGTCTAGGGATGGGCAAGTGATAGCACAGAAACCCAGGAAGCAAGAAAAATCCAAAAAACAGAAATGTCAATAGAGGCATTAGAAGCAACAATACCTGATGCAAAACACATACACATGTAGTACTGGCTTTAAAAAAAAAAGTGAACTCTAGTTTAACAAAGTTATTAACAGAACCTGAAACTAATAAAAATCTATTATCATGTCTACACTTTAATTTCTCCTTTTCTGTAATACTGATATTCTACACAAGAAAATTTCCTTTAGTACTCTATACTATTATACCTGATACCAAATTATTATAGTGGCCCAAAATTTTATCGGTTCAACTTAAAATGTGATTTATGCTTCAAGAGTAATCACTTTATTTGAATAATAATTACTTTATTTGAATACTAAATGCAAGTACTTCTAAGAAAAGCTGTCATACAATTAAGTACTTTACTTAAGGATTTGGTATGGCAATTATCAAATCTATACCCCAACATTTTGTAAGTGTAAAAGAATGGAAATGAACACACAAAAATTTACTAACAAGTTTACAATTTTAGGCCATTATGGCAAAAGGCGTATTACACACTAATAAGAAACTGGCATAAGAATGTACGGTTATTTACAAGGCAAGTATTAGTAACAAGACAAGTTTATTCTCTCTGAGCAGCTGGTGAATTAATTCGCTGCATCATTCTTTCTGAATTACAGATCGCTGTGGTCAATACTATGTCATTAAGGAGCAAAATTGACGGTGCTAACTTTTTAACCTAATATAATGAGAAAAGAACCGTGTCGTTTTATATCGTAAGCCACTCATACAACATTTTAAGGGAAATGATGAGCTAAGATATGGTTGAACAGGTTTGGCTTTCTGATAAACAATATTCATTCCACATAGTTTCCAAAGGAAATTTCGAAGTTAGTGAATTATAAAAAAAAAAAATGCTTGACTATGATAGCGCCCAGAATATTGCTGTCAGTGTCTTGATATGAATTAAATGCCAGTTAATGTCTGAAGCAGCCTTGAAAAGAATGCTGTATGTGTAAGAGGCTGAAGAGAAAAAAAAATTAAGGAAAAGGAGTAAATATCAGTTTCCAAAATACCCCACGAAGGAAACGTTCCCCAGAGAAGCCAGCCTCCTACGGAGCCAGGATCCTCGGTGGCACCCTCCTCCCTTGCTCTGCGTGGCAGTGCCGAGGTCGCCCCCAGAAGATCCCGAATTTTCAATGACAGCTTCGCGGGCTGCGCGTTTCGCTCACCTTGCAGAGCTGAAAGTGCTCGGACTGGAGTGTTTCCTGGATCTCGGGCTCCCGGCTCCCGGGCGGGTGCTGCTGTGGCTGTTGCTGCTGCGAGGCCGAGGACGAGCCAGCAGTCAGGCCGTCCAGCACCTTCCTGATGTTGAATTTCCTCATGGTCCCGGCAGGGTCCCCCCAAAGCCGAGAAGGGAGGTGGGGGGGGGGACGAGGCGAAGGCGAGGGCAGCTTCGTCCGAGCACCCAGCGGAGTGCGAGCGTGAGGGGAAGCCGGCAGCGCGGAGGGGGAAAGCCGCAGATAATCCGCACAGGAAACGCTGCGACGGCAAAAGAGAGCGCGAGCGAGCCGCGACCCCTCTTCCTGCGAGGCCGCCGCCGCTCGCCGCTGCTGCGGTGGCGCCGCCTCAGCTCGTCGGCCCGCGGCCCCGCGGCAGCAGTAGCCTGGCTGGGCCCCGCGCCCGCGCCGCCCGGCCTCACCTGGCCGCGGGCGGGCTCTGCGCCGCGCCGCCGCCCCGCCTCGCCCCCGCGGCGCCCATGGCCCGCGGCCCGCCGCCCCGCGCCCGCCCCGGCCCCCGGTCCCTCGGAGCGTCCGTCTCCTGCTCCTCCGCGGCCCGCCGCTGCCACCGCCGCTCGGCCTCCCGCCGCTCAGCGCCGCCGCCCGCTCGGCTTCGCACGCCAGACGCCGCGGTGTGTGTGCCCCTGGCCGCCGGTCCAACTCGCTCTCGTCACCGCCGACCCTGCTGCCCTCCTCAGGCGCCGCCGCGGGCGGAGGCTCCTCTCGCCTTACTGGGCGCTCGGCGCTCGGCACTCGGCACGGAAGCCCGCGCGAGCGACAGAGGCAGAGGCAGCAGCCGCGCTTCCACAGCTCGCCGCGGGGCTGGCTGCAGCTGGGCCTCGGCGGAGCCGGCGAGCGCGCGTGCGCAGGCGCGTCCCCCCACCCCCCCCCGCGGGGGGGCGAGAAAGCCGGGGTTCTTCAATGATCCTCTGCGAAAATCCCAGACGCTGGCTGCTTTCGCCCACCTTCGTCTAGCACCGCTGGAGTCTGCAGCTGCCTCTGCCGCAGCTGGCACAGTAGAAACGTCGGCGACTCACAAGCAGCAGGAAACCTTGACTTAGCTTTACACTTGGATCAGTAAAGCGGGGTGATGCTGCTTCTCCTTTCCTCCCACTTGAGGTGCACGCTCCCTGGCGCTGGCTGCAGCTTTAGGGTTGCCGCTTTATTCTAAAGGGTCCGTGTTGAATGGATTTGGATTCTGTTTTGACAAAGGGACTCTGGGCAAAAATTACGGTAGTGGCAAAGAATGACAGGTGGTAGAAAGGGAGAGAAACTCAGAAGCAGCCCAGCTGTTGCTGTGAGTAAAATGCGTCTGGCGGAGGCATCATCTGCTAGGACAGAACAGGCTGCCCTAGGGGACAAGCTCCGAGGTTCCGCTGGCTACCTCTGGCGCTATGGACCTTCAATCACTTCTGCGGTGCTGAATGGACTGTCCGCGATCCCAGGAACTTCAGTATTTAGCTGGGAAAGGAGAGGGAGGAAGTTTTTGCTCCACCTCCCTGCCGCTTCACTTGTCCAGTCTGCCTCGGATGCAGATACTCGTCTGGCTCAAGTTTGCAGAGTCGGGCAGCAAGGCTCTCCCGCAGACTGCAATGAAAAGGGCTGGGACGACATTAAGACGGGAGTGGAAAATAGGAAGGCCAGGGCGAAAAGACACAGACGCTAATTCGAGGGGCAGGGTAGAGACGACAGTCTTGGGGTCTACGACTCCCAGCTCTCGCTGGAGTCCCGAGAAAAGGCACAGAAGACCTACAAAAGGCGTTTACGTTCCGAACCCAAACAGAAGCACCTCCCTCCGCTTTGTTATTGGCCACCACCCGCGGCGTTCAGGAAATTATCGCGTTAGCATTGGCCGAAGTAAACTGACTTCAGAACAGTCAGCAAACCAGCAAGGACCTGGGGCTTGGGAATTACGGGAAATGTAGTTTTCTATGCTATATACTGCGTTTAATTCCTAAAAAAATTTATTTTGTGGCGTAATACAGTAAGTTAGTTACTTACAGTAACTAACGAAACGATAGTAACTTCAGGATTACCTGTGAGAGATACACTCTAACACTCTTCCTGGATTATCTGGAAGGGTTTTTCTTTTCTTACAAATACAAACAGCTCCATAGGTAAAACTGTAGAATAAGAAGATGATATCACCTTAGAATTTATGATGTCTTTCCACCTAGTTTTAAAATATTATCTATTGATCAATATGTATCAGTTTATAAAATTCTGGAGAAAGGACAGTTTACCCAGAGCCTTTGTGGTATAGTGGAAAATTCCTGGGCTTTGTTTATTTGCCATGCATAAATTTCAACCCATGCTCCAGGAATATGTGTAACACTGGGTAAATTCCTTAATTTTCCATGCTCAGATTGTTCATGTGAAAAATTATATTGACTGTCTTATTCCTGAGGATAATCCAGGACACCTGGGGATATAAATGTGAAAGTTTGTGGTACATTGCTTAGCATTCTGTAGGTACTCAAAAATGCCAGTTTCCCAGGGTCTCCCATCAGGATCTTAGAGGTGAAAGGGACTTTAAGAGGTCACTCATTTAAGCCTGGTTTATATTTATTGGCTTCCATATCTTATCACTGTCATCAGATTATAAACTCATCCTGGAATTCCCAAAACTGCAGTTCTTAGAAGATCCTTGAATTGGTTTTTTGAGACAGGGTCTCTCTTTGTAGTTCAGGCTGGCCCTGAGCTCAGTCTCAAACTCACATCACAATCCTCCTGCCTCTGCCTCCCGAGTGCTGGGATTACAGGCGTGAGCCACCACGCCCGGCACTGTGGTATGTGGGACTGGTTGCTGCTGGGTGTGGGTCTCCACACCCAGTATTGTTATGTGGTTACCGGGGAATCGAACCAGGGTCCTTGCGCTTGCAAGACAGGCGCCGGAACCACTGAGTTAACTCCCCGGCCCAGAAGATCCTTGAATTTTAATATGTATATAGATTGGCTTTGTGAGTTGTAAACCATTCTCTCTAAGCTCAGAGAGTGAGATATACTCAGACATCCATTTAGTCAGAAATACTAGTGTCCCCAAAGAGCTGTCATTATGAAGGCAAAGATAAAATGATGGATCCTCAAGCTCCTGGTATTTATTCCAAATTATTATAATTCACTGGTTTATCTTTAAAATTAGAATTAAAAACTTAAGAAAAAAGCTGGGGATGTAGCTCAGTGTCATCACGTTTACCTGGCAAGCTCAAGGCCCTGAGTTCAATTTCTATTACCCAAAAAAACCAAAACAAAACAAAACAAAAAAACAACAACAGCAAAAAAAAAAAAAAACAAACCCAAGAAAAACATTATATGTAAATGAGTTCTATAATGTGTGAAATATAATATTCGAAGGGAAAGGTTAGAGGTAATTAATGAGGGGAAAGAAAAAAATATGATGATAAAAAAAGAAGAAAAGCATATGTATATAGTGGGTGGGGTGTTGCAGGGTGGATAGGGAAATGGATAAAAATGAGAATTAATTCATGTGCTATTCTAGTACAAGTACCCAACATTGAGTGTGATGGTGGTGTATATATAAAATGTACTAATAAAGAATTCAATTTTTAAGAACAGTCTAAATTAAATATTCAAAATTTAGAATAAACTGAGTAAAATTTAGTAATTTATATTATTAAAATTTATCAGAGAGCAGAGAATTGTCCTGTAATAATCCCTTAGCAAAGTTTCTTTCTTTTTTATGTTAATGAGTAAATCGGAGTGTTGATTCCAAGCAATTTTGTGGCTTTCTGCCTTTGGACAAGTGATATTCTCCCAAATGAAATTCTTTCTTACCTTTTTAGGGAAAAATAAATCAAGATATAATGAGATAACACCCTAGCACAGTCGACTTAAAGACAGATAGACTTACTTAGCCCTATGTCGGGGTGGCCCTAAACAATACTCAGTTAATAAATAAAAATAAAAACATAATTTTTGTGAAAGAATACAGACAGAAAGAAAGGCTGCCCAATAAATTATGGAGTATGACAGACTAAAAATCAGGAATTCCTCACATTGCCAAGACTGCCATCCCTCACTATCTGGTTTAAGATTTACTGTACTCATGAAGACTATGCTACTGGCATCATAGGAGTAGCTGGATGCTGATTCAGATAAAATGGAAACTGAAAATAGCTATTTCAATGTGAAATTATTTATTGGAAAAAACTTTGAGAAGCAAACCAAATCTATTTCTCTTAATAGCCTTAACCTTTATTGTCTTCAAAGCTCCCGAAGCATGTGAACATGATAATAAATGCTTTATTATTTAAGAGAATATTGAATTTAATGACTGGTAAATTGCAGTATAGGATTTAATTAGTGGGTTTGCCTAGGTCAAGCCCCCTTTTCTACGGGCTCCCTAGATCCTGCTGAGAAGATGGGGGTCTGAGCAACTGTGTGTTCATCAGGTAACCTTATATGGGGGTTCCCGTTCATCAGATCAGCAGCAGGCATCTTGAAATAAACCAAGCCCAGAGCTCATCCTCTTCTGGGAATTCAGAATTGTATTACAGCATCGCCAGTTGGACTGAATCAGGAGAAAGCCAGGTAGAGTCTGGGCTAGCTGGCACATTGTCTGGCCACACTGAAGCTGAGAGTGCCCACCTTGGATACAGTGGAGGAGGATCCAGCAGACAGTCTGGACGTGGAAGAGCAGTACCTGCAGAGAGTGATGACTTCCATTCCTCACCGGCCAGTTCCAAAGGCTTACTCCATATAAAATCTAGTTTTGGTCCTCCTTCCTTCTTTCTTCTGAGTGGATTTCTGGTTTTGCAATCAAATATTTGGATAGAAATCTAGACTTAATCTGCTACCAAAGATAAAAGAATGTATAGACACTGTAGCTGTCATTTTTACCTTCTGCTGTCAGTTCTCTCTGAAGTAAAGAAGCCACCACAGTAACTCATCCAGGTGTTGATGACTTGGATCAGAATGGTTGCAAATGGCAGTGATGCAGAGATGTCAGATTCTGCATCATATTTTAGAAGTGTACCAAAGAGGATTTTCTTATGACATGAGTTGTCAAAGAAAAAAATGAAGCAAAACTGAGGCCTTGAGTTCTGTCCTGAGTACTTCAGAGTAATGTTGTTAGGCAGATATTTAGACATTAGCAGGCCGAAGCATAGAAGGGTTTGGGAGGGAAGTGTCCCAAAATAGCATGTAATGCCCACTAATTAAAGAAACCAAAGGATAATATACTTATAACACATTGTGCACATTCCTTCTGATGACCAGCTACCTCAGAGCAAGGCATACTGCATTCCTAGTTGCTGTACCCTATGGCCCAGTGAAAGAGGAAGGAAAATGTTCTTCCAATATCTTCCTATGTTGGGCTAGGACCTGCTTTGAATTAAGAATTTATCTTTTGTATGTTTCTTATATGGTTAAGCCCCTGAAGAAACACTGACCATCCAAAAAGGACAGGGAAACATTTTGCAATTCCTAAGTAATTTTGAAGGAAAATGTTGATCAGCATCATAATTATCTCAGTTTCCCAGACCCCAAGAGTAACTCTTAGGTGCATAAAAGTGTATCCAAACTATACAGGGGCCAAACTCACACTTTGGGTCACTGTCAGCATTATTGCTTGAAAGTATAATTTTTCTGTACATTTGTTTGACACTAAGTTCCACCAAAACTTCTGCACAACCTATATGTTTTGAGAGAATTCTTTCATCAAGATCACAAAGAGGGCCGAAGAGTTAGCTCAGTGGTTCTGGCGCCTGTCTTGCAAGCACAAGGGCCCAGGTTCGATGCCCAGTAACCACATACCATACTGGGTGTGGAGACTCACGCCCAGCAGCAACCAGTACCACATACCACAGTGCCGGGCGTGGTGGCTCACGCCTGTAATCCCAGCACTCGGGAGGCAGAGGCAGGAGGATTGCTGTGATGTGAGTTGGAGGCTGAGCTCAGGGCCAGCCTGAACCACAAAGAGAGACCTTGTCTCAAAAAACCTAAAAAAAAAAAAAAAAGATCACAAAGAACCAAAGACCAAGAATGAGTGTCCTGTTCCTCACTGTATCAAGATCTGGCTTTCTAGTGATGCACTATTATTTAATTTCTACATGTATGACTCTCAGATAATTTCCAACGACCTTTTGTACTCTATTGAAGTCAACAAATATTATCAGCTAAATAAACAATTCTTGTGTGGGAACAAGAAACAGCATCCAGTATATTATGGTCTTTGTCCAGTTCTGGCCTTTCTGGAACAGATCAGGTAGATGCCAAAGAGCCTTCTCCATTCCATACATTACCTCTGTCATGATTTAGTCAAAAATGTCCAAATGAATGCCAATAAGTTCAAATAATGCCAAAATACCCAGCATGCAAAACAAAATTAATTGAAACCAATGTACATTTCAACATAAAATATGAGGCATTTGTATTTAATGTAAGTGAAAAATATTCTCAAATTCTTAAAATTGAAAACTTCATTGGACAATCAGGAGTACCTTAGTATTGTTGATAACTTGGATCAGAATGGTTGAAAATGGCAGCTCTCAGATTCTTTGATATTTTAGATACTATTTCTTTTTTAAAAAATGCTATTTCTATAATGGCAACAAAATTAAAAGGAATAATGCTCCCGGTGTTTTTAATTTCAGGATCTTATTTTAGGATTTATATATCATTATAAATATTTTGAGTATTTTGCTGAACTTTTTCCACAGTGTTACCTTTTCTTTTAAGTAACTCATTAAAATATGATTGGATGGTTGAAGAGGTACAAGTTAGTATGTTATGCAATTATTCACAAATAATATTCTGTAGTAGCGAAATAAATTTTGAGCAATAGTGCCTTCTATACTTCATCCCATACACAGACTTCACACCAAGAAAGAGAGAAAAAGAAGAAATGAAGGAAGGAAGGGAGGAGTGAGAGGAAGAAAAATAATTATAGTAAATTGGGCATGGTAGCACCCAGCACTCTGGTAATCCCAGCTCTTTGAAGCAGGAGGATCACACGTTTAATGCTACTTGGGCAATTTAATGATTTAGTTAAACCTTTTTCAAACTGGAAAGTAAAATAAGAGTTGGAGATGTAGCTCAGTGTGAATGCTCCGGTAATTCAATCCCCAGTAGTGCCACAAAAGAAAAGTACTAGAGAAAAAGAAAAGTACTCAAATTGAATGGGATTACATCAAATAAAGCCATCAGAATATAAAATAAGTGTCAAAACAGCATTTACTTTCTCTTATCTACCCAACATTCTAGCTTAACAGCACAGTACACTCAAGTTTGTTTGTCCCCTAGTGATCAGAGGATTGACTGAGAGCTGCACTTTCTGCCACCCCCAAACAAGGCAAGAGAATGTCCTACCAGCCTTTGTGTCCCTAGTCCAGCTGGGGAAGAGACCCAAATTCAGAATTCTAAGTGTACTTTGTACCAAATGCTATCACTGTCACACTGACACAAAGTTTTTAAATCATGGGTGGATTAACCTCCATTGTAACGTGCACCATGTATTTCTGACTTCTCCATCCCCTTGGGGCAGATCAGGTGTACTATGGTGACTCTGAGGGAGCTTTCAATGCCCTTTGGTTTTTCTTTTCTCTTTTTCTAATGAAATGCTCGTCAGCATGCAAATGAATGTCCTTTATCTTGGAACTAAGGTCAGTCACTGAGTGCTAGCATACTAGCAAAAAAAACCTGACCACTTCTCTCCCTCAAAGAGTCGCCTGACAGAGCGGTCTGTGAGATTGTGTCAGTCAGTTGAGACCTCCTATGTGACAAGGCCTTCCTGCCCAAGCACTGAACTGTTCAGTGTTGTGTCTTTCCTCTGAATCCCTAGACCAGGGATTTTAGATGCCATCTTACTTTTTTCCTGGTCAGTCCTTAAAACTACACATAAAACACACAACAAAAAAACTTTAACATTAGGAAGGTGAGAATGGTTGGTTCTCTCTCCAAGAATCTGTGGGAACCAAACACTAGTACTAACAATAAAAATATGTGAAAAATTATAATTCATCCTCACAGGTTTTCTGTAGAAGATAGAAAAGTGTGAGCTGGAGTTCTTCAGCACGGCACCAGGCATTCAGCTTTAAAAAGGAATGGATTCCCTGGCTGTACCAAACAAGGATAATTCACCTGCAAAACAGTCATTGGAATGTCTGCCTCTCCACTGTCAAACATCTTCCACTGGCCCTGCTGGATAACTTCTGGTCACCTGGCCAGCTACTCTTTTTAATGTTACACTATTATTCTATTTTCTTCCTTAGTCCCAGTCTCTCTTGGATGGCTAACACATTATTCTGGTTTTATGACCAATAGCACAAACTAAGTTTCTTTGGGCATGCAACTTTTCATGCAAAATCTCTAGTATGTAACTTACTAATATGTTTGTTAGTAAGCCCAAGCATTAGTAAAGTTAATATGAAAGATACTTACCATCCATGTGAAAGAAAACTTGGCCTTTTTTTTTTTTTTTTTGGTCTCAGCACAACAAAGGGGAAAAGAAGCTCCTGATGCTTTGAAGAAGAATGTAGGGTATTTTCCCTCTTTTTTTATGTTATTTTCCAAAAAAGATTAAATAATTAGCATAGAAAAGCTTAACAAGAATTTTAATCATCCATTTATTAGTTCCCATATCTTCTTCTTATTTTTTAGGTTTTTTTTTTTGAGACAGGGTCTCGCTTTGTGGTTCAGGCTGGCCCTGAGCTCAGCCTCCAACTCACATCACAATCCTCCTGCCTCTGCCTCCCGAGTGCTGGGATTACAGGCGTGAGCCACCACACCTGGCACTGTGGTATGTGGTACTGGTTGCTGTTGGGTGTGAGTCTCCATGCCCAGGATGGTATGTGGTTTCTGGGGATCGAATCCAGGTCCTTGCGCTTGTAAGATGGGTGCTGGAACCACTGAGCTAACTCCCTGTCCCAGTTCCCATATCTTCTTAAGTTCCCATATCTTCTTAATGGCAAGTTTTTCAACTTTCAACTGTCCCTTTCTCCCCAGGAGACCGATTTATGATGCAACTTGGTGGAAGCATTCAGTGAAATGGCAATATAGTGATAAGGAAGCAAAATCCTTAAAATGAAAGGCAAAAACCAATGTCAAGGAGGACTTTTTATCCCTTTTAGTGTTATTAATTATTAATCATTTCACTATCTCCATAACAATACTCTCATCAAGATATTTCGTACATAGTATGAGCTTGCAAGGCTATATCCTGTGGGTGGGGAACATGTCTGATGCATAAGGGAGGGTGCTGGAATCACCTCTGGCTAGTTCCATTAGGCTTCATTCAGACTAGTATGACCCAAATATTTCCACCAAGACTTGTTCTTGTTCAGTAGGGGCTAAGCATAACTTCCCTTCCTTGGTTTCCTCATAACTGTAGTGAGGGTGTAACTTTAAGGTGTGGCATTATAATTGGGGGATGTGGAGTTTTTCACATTTCATATGGGTTGGTTCCTATTTACCCTTCAATGTAGAGCACTGAACCTCTTTTCATTTTGCAGTAATAAAAAAAAAAAATAACAAGCCTCAGCTTGTAAAGAAATAAACAAGAGCAGTATGAGGTTTGTCTTTATTCCACATTGTACTTTAACAGTAACTACATGTGACCACATGCTTGAGAAGCCAATGAAAACAGTAGATTGAGACTATCGGTCAAACAAAACAATTTTTATAGGGCCAATGTATTTATGAGATAAAGCAACACTGGAAGGATTTTAGTGACCCTGCAGGTCACATCAATTGGTGAGTAACACTCTGTTGCTCTATGGTTTCCAATAATTCACATTCAGGTTTTGGTCATAAAGTTTACTTCCTCTGATTCAATATGGGATTAGACTGTCCAATGTTCTCTAAGAACATCTAAATGTAGTAGATTGTATTTTGACTAAAATGCAATCTCAAGTCGATGCATAAATTTCTTGAAGTGACTGCCTTTGATTCTACTCTTAAACTAGAGATGTCCTGCTTGTTCATGATGAGTTTGGCAAATGGAGGGGGAAGTTCCATGAGACCATAATCAGAGTCCTTAATTCAAGTGGTTTCTTCAAAAACATGTTTTATTGTAGTTAAAGCTTGGAGGAGAGGAGCCCACCTGGTGACAGTGTCAGTATCAATTTCCAGCCAACTTGAGAAATTCTGCTCTAACTATTGAGATCTTCCCAAATGGTTTTCACTTCTGTATTTCTGTTTCTTATGTTATGGAACAACAGTGATAGCTTCGTACATAGAGGCATAATCCTGAATTCTGTCTTTATCTAAACAGAGTCAGACAAGTCCCTTAGCACTTATATTTGCATTTGCTTATGTGAAAAATGGGGACTACAAATGCCTACCTGAGTAGGTGTAAGATTAGAGATAAAGTATAAAGCTCCTAGCTCATGTATGGAAACTAAGTGATAGCTATTGAAGTCATTTTCTTTAAGGCCTATGGCCATTCCTCTGGGTGACTTCATTCTGTACTCCTGCTCAAACATCATGTAAACATTACTGATCCCCAAATTTGTATATCCATTTCAAAGTTGAACTCCTGATATAATTTATAAAGCCTCTTTAATAGTTCTATTTGGATATTCCAAAGATATCCAAAATTTAATGTCCTAACTAAATACTTCCGACTACAAATGCTATCCTACAATCTTCCTTACATCTGTTCCTTATGTTTGTTCACGCTTATGTTTGTTCACCAGATGTTCTCTGGGCTTCTACCAGGAAACTTAGACCTGCTGACCTGTCCCATCCATATTCCCTGATACCTCTGTTATGTCCAATGGCAAATCTTATCAATTCTATCTTTACAATATATTCAGAATTTGGTAAATATTCACAAATTCCACCTTCACTGATTAGACAAGCTCAAATGATTTTTCAAGTTGATCATTAGTTTAATTTACATCAAGCACTCTCTCCTCTATTTTAAACAGAAGGGTCAATTTAAAATGCAACTCAGTTATATCAGTTCTGTCTTCCAGGACTTTCTTATCTCCCTGTAAATAAAGGCCAAAGGTCCTTTACAATAGCCTATAAAGGCCCAACAGGATGTAGTCCCCTCTGTCCATCCTTATCTCTTCCCCTTCTCTCCTCTCTTGCTCCAACATAGCTATACTTGCTTGTCACTGTTCTTCAGTAGAGTATAGACATTGTGCCTCAGGACTTGTATTTAATGTTCTAAACAAACCGGAGGTCAGCCAATTTCTTCCTTAAAGAACTAGACAGAGAATATTTTCGGTTTTGTGGGTCACAGATATTGTGAGTCTTAGCTACTCAATAGTACTGGAAAGCAGTCCTGACAATATGTAAACAAGTGACTATGATTGTGGGCCAGTAAAACTATAAGAACAGGTGATGGGTCAGATTGAGCCAATCCCTAATTCTTGTATCTCTTCCTCCAGATATTCTGATGATCCTTCCCTACTTTTTCTTCATGTCTCTACTTAATTGTCACAAAGTAATAATATGACAAGGTGACAGGGATGTCACATAAGCAGTATATCCTTGCTAGTCATTTTCCCCTAAGATTAACTTGTCCCTCTCCCTACAGACACACGGGCATTTCTCATCTTCATGCCAGGCTCCTATCTTGTCTTATTTTTCTCTTCAGTACTAATCACTACCTGAATCACTGGACATTTGTGTTTAAGAGACTTAGTTTTCTTTCCTGCTGTGTCCCTGGGGCATGGAGCAGTTGATTGAGGTAGAATGAATTAATAGACTCTAGGCTGGAGGGCAGGAGTCTTTTGGCTTCTAGTATAAACCAATATAACCCCCTGGCATGTCACTTATCACTCAGTTGCCAAGGATCTCTTTGTAAAATGGGAAAAAATAAGACTTGCTATAGAGACGATATCGAGTATAAATTCCATTAAAACCTTATTGAAAAGTAATAGAAGCATAACTTTTGTTATTTAGTTTTGGCATACTAACCTTTCCCAAATATTTTTTAATAATATAAGTACCTACCACAGAGAGCAATCACAGGTCATCATCTTGCCTCCATTTTTCATTTTTAAAACTAAAGATTATTAAAGTTTAATTAATTTAACCTGGAGCTATATTGTTGACCCAACTGTTATGCTCAAAAATTTAATTTGCAAGCTCTAATTTATATTATATTTAAAATGGAAAGGTTATATGCCAAACTCTTATTGTCTAATGTTTATGACTTCTAGTCCCTTATGAATTAGCTGTAACATGAGCTCATATTAATTTTAAAGCGATCCACTTTCAGAGATGCACGGAGCTCTGCCCACCCTCCAACCTGCATCTTCTCCCACCAAAAGCCTCAGCATTTCCAGACTGAGTGGGACAAGCATTTCCTATGCCTGGGTGAAGACTCAGGGAACTACAGGCTGGACAGTAGCTATAAGGGTCAGAAAAATAAAAGCCAAAACAATTCTGGCTGAGTAAAGCACATTTTGCCTGCTGCCTCCGAGCATGAATTGTTATGTCCAATTAGCAAACGTAGGATCTGAGATTTTCTTGGCTCCCATACAGCTCAGATTGCTGCTTTCATGGCAGCCAGATGATCATCTGAAAGCACATTAGGGAGGACAGAAATCCTCCAGAGAGAGAACATTCGACATGTGATTATTACACTAGCAGGCATGGGGTTCAGTGAAGCCTCATTTTCAAAGACTGTAATTTCTGACTTGAAAAACACCTTTCATTTTTTAAAAAAAACTGACATAGAATACAAGAATATTAAAATTTTTCAGCTATTTTCAGTTTTAACTTGGTCATTTCCAAACATTTGGATGGGGGTCATTGCCCTTCACAAGGCTAACATGGTAGAGAAGAGGAAAGAAGTTACTTCCTATCACCTGCCAGGCTCTCAACACAGCAATGAACTTCAGTCTTTCAGAAGACTTTTCAAGAGACAGTCTCAGACAGCTGAGCCTATTTGCAAGAGGTGATGGTCAGTGAAGGTATGGCCACAAGCTCAGCAGGTGTCTGTGGGAAAAACTCACTTCATAGCCATCTCACAGACATCCCTTTGTGCACTGAGAGACACAAACAAAGGAGTAGAATCTTCCTCCATTTCTCTCATGCTCACCACTATGTTTTGACCTAAATGGTGGCACCAAAGGATGGTTATAGGTGACTGGTTTTCAGGGAGGCTGGCAGTTTCCTTTGACCTCCCAGAACAGAAAGTATATGTTCTCTATTCATGTAACACTAGACTGACCCCCATCCAGCCTTTCATTCTGGCTCCAGTGGGTACACTATGTGACTTTCTACTATTCCCCTACTTGGCCCTAGACTAGCTTTCTTCACTTCAGCACAATTGATGATAGTTTTCTGCTAGCTCCAGCCACCACTTCTCTAACAAAGGGGCACAGGCTTGTTATCTCAGCTTCCACTGTTTGTCTCCATTTGTCATTGTGCAAAAGCTCTGTCCCACTGTGACTGCTGATTTCACAGGCGATGATGGTGAAGAAAGGGGATTAGACCTATGATACATAGAAAGTAGTGTTCAGTTAATCAGAAAAACAAGTTAATTTAAACTTTTCTAAGATGTATATGCTGGAATAGCTACATAGACTATCCTGCATCCATCCAGCTAAGTATTTAAGCTGGTTATTTGCATTATCTGCTGTTCGATTTTCTCTGATTCCAAGCTCAAGCATATTCCTTGCCTGGGGTTATGCCTAGAGGGTAAATTCTGTAATAGACCATAGGCTAAGTTTGCAAGATTCTGTTGACAACATAAGGTTTGATGCTTAAGTGCAGAAGCTGAAGTGTGGGCTCAGAAATATAATCCTGCCTCTGGGTCAGCACAGCAACACTTTCTCTTTCTGTCACTTACCTGCCTATATACCTAAGAATTCCAAAGGCTTAGCATAACTTAATTCTAAATGATGACAAGATACTTATATCTATAAGAAAGAGATCAAGAAAAAGAATGTTTTGTGACTGAGCCCAAAAATAACATACAAAGCCAACACATTATGTGCAGTATTTTGTACTTTAAAAACATTTCACTGCCTATTTAAAATTTACAATATTTTTATATTAGATATGACCCCAATACACCATATTTACACTTTTAAAAATAAAAATGGTTACATTTAAACATTATTGCAGTAAGACAACACATTGTTTCCCGCAAAATATGTCCCTAGCCTTGGACTTATTGCTTTGTCCTTCTTGTTTTCTGAAAGTTCCTTTTGTCAGTGTCTGTATGAGGTGTGATCAAAATACAGTGAATGCTGCTGCTGCATGCCAAAACATTACCG
This sequence comes from Petromus typicus, assembly GCA_004026965.1. Taxonomy (NCBI): domain Eukaryota; kingdom Metazoa; phylum Chordata; class Mammalia; order Rodentia; family Petromuridae; genus Petromus; species Petromus typicus. Next base: position 23,350 of record PVIR01023929.1, read on the forward strand.
TGTATCCTTTTTCACCTTATTCACTGGGTCTGGTGCCAGGTAACTTTTGGCTTTTCCCCAAAGTCAAAATGATAATGAAAGGTAAATAATCTCTGTCCTGTGAATCTTTTCGAGGCTAAATCTGATTTAGCTTCGAAGTAGTTTACTTTATACTTCCCATACTTTCCTCTCTTCATTAAGTTCTCTTTAGAGACCAAAGAATATGGCTGTACTCTAGTGTTATTCTTAATTTGCCTTCAAATATCTGATCAGAAATTAAATTCTATATAATATGTCCTGGTCTCTACTAATATTCAGAACACATTAAATAATCTTCTTAAAATATTTCATTGACATTTAATAATTGTACATATTTATGATACAGCATAATAATTTAGGACATGTACATAAAGTGTAATTATTAAATCAAAGTGATTAGCTTTTTCATCTCATTATTTCTTGGGATTTGCAGTCTCAGAAATCTTCTCTTTTACTCCTTCATAAAATATATAATAGATTATTGTAACCAGAAAATTTTGATGCCTAAGACTATAGACAGTGAAAAGTTCTACCACCAACTACAGTACTTCCGTTACAGGCACTATATGAGTTTAGATTAGTGGGCATATGAAAAACACTTGGAACATAGTAGGTGCTCACTGAAACTTGTTTTCCCTATTGCCAATATTACAATTATTTTATATACAATGGAACATGGTAAATTAATTCTCTCAATTTCTATTGTGGACGATTTAAAACTATACTTGATTCTAATTTTTCTTTAAATTTATTTTTATCAGATACACAAAACACAAAAATTATACACATTAATGGGGTCATATGTGCCTTGTATTGACACATATACATTTTGTAATATTTAAATGAGGTTAAACATGTATTTCCTCAAATATTTATCACCTATCATCATTTCTGTTTTTTGAGACCAGGTCTTGCTTTGTAGTTCAGGCTGGCCCTGAGCTCACTATGTAGCCCAGGCAAACCTCGAACTCATGGCAATTCTCCTGCCTCTGCCTCCCAAGTGCTGGGATTATAGGCATGAGCCATCACACCCAGCACTCTATCATCATTTCTTTAAGGTGAAAACTTTCAATATACTTTCTTCTACCTTTTTTGAATAGTACAAGTCATTATTCCTCTCTGTGATCATTCTGCTGTGCAATACTGTACCAGAGCTTCTGGCCCCTACCACAGTGAAACTTAATACCTATCAATACCTTTCTTCATGCCTCCCATTGTAGTCAGTGATTTGCAAGGGAGTGGATTTGATACAAGACACATATATTTATAGGAATATCTTATAATATTCACCCAAAAAGTCCAATGCAGAAAAGTGCAAGAGACCCATCCACGCAACAGATCTGAAGAATCTTGATCCCAGGGCCTGTTCTCTGTAAGTTCAGCAGAAGACCTAAGGCCCATAGTGATGTCTCGTCTCATTCAAGTCTGTATCTGCACTAGGAAGACCCAAAGGCCAGTGGTGAAAAGTAGGGAGTCCACGCTGGTGGGTTGAAGGATCTGCCCTGGAGTCTGGAGGTGATGCTGAAAATGAAGAATGGAGGCCCCCTGACACAACAGCAGTCCTCCCGTGACAGTGAGGACCCAAGTTCCTCCAGAAACAGCGGAGTTCATATCAGCAAAGGCAGCCACAATAAAGTGCTCTTGTGAAATCAGCAGCATGCAATCTTCTCCGTTTCTGTGCTTTTGCCATTTGTTGACAATCTCCAGGTGAGCCTTCCTCACCTAGAACCACTCTGACTCAGTGGTGCATTCCTACTTAAACTGACCATTAGCTAATTACCAGCCTCTAGTAACTGCCATGCCACTCTCAGTGTTGAGTTTAGTCTTTTATGGTGAGATCATAAAATACTTGTCTTTCCTCCCCTGACTTACTTGACTAACACAATGATCTCCATTTCCATCCAGGTTGCTAAAAATGAAAGGATTTTACTTTTATTGAAGTAAAAGAATGGTATTCTGTTGTGTATTTGTACTGCACTTTTCTACCCGTTTATCAGTTAGTGGTCGTTTTGGCTGTTTCTCATTTCCTAACTATTGAAAATAGTGCTGCAATAAACATGGGAGTGCAGATGTAAAAAGATATATTTCATTCTAAATAGATATTTTATATTACCCATCTGACTTGTATTAAATCAATGCCTTTGTCTATTCTTTATGAACAAACTATTATCAGTGTTAACAAGAGTACAGGGAACTTAGCCTGATACATTTCTGTTTATAAGATATAGTTTGCAAAAATCTTTTACATCTGTAGTCATTTGTGGTGAAAGTTGCTTGGTTACAATTATAAACATGCTCATTCTACCTTTCTTGGAAGGTAGAAATATTATGGTGCTAAAACTATTCTGGATTTTTTCAGACTATTTTCTTTTTTCTTTTTTTAATTTTTAAATCTTTATTGGTACATTACATATACGCATATACGTATATGTATTGGTACATTACATATACGCATCATAATCCCTATTACTCCATAATAGGGTTTGTACCAGTATAAGAAATAACTTAATTCTCATTTTTTCCCATAGCCCTATCCACCCTACCGCCCCCCTATATATGTAAAATTTGTTTCCTTACATTTTTGTTACAATCTCATCATTTTTCCCCTTTCACCCTATTTTACATTGAGCATTTTCTATTTCACAATATATAGTATATAATTCTAGGACTCATTTACATCTTTATTTTCTCATACTAGAGAAAAGATGCGATATGTACCTATCTGTGACCTATTTATTTCACTTATGAGGATATCCTCAAGGTATGTCCATTTAAGTAGAAATGATTCAAACTTATCATTATTTTTTAATCTTTATTGGTACATTAAATATACACATCATGATTGCACTCCATAATGGGGATTTGTACCAGTATAAGACACAACTTAATTCTCATTTTTTCCCATAGCCCTACCCACCCTACCACCCCCCATATACATAAAATTTGTTTCCTTACTTTTTTGTTACAATCTCAACATTGTCCCCTTTCACCTTATTTTACGTTGTATATATAACATACAATTCTAGGACTCATTTACATCTTTATTTTCTTTTTAATTATCTTTATTGGTACATTAAATATACACATCATGATTGCACTCCATAATGGGGATTTGTACCAGTATAAGACACAACTTAATTCTCATTTTTT
>PVIR01023930.1:0-16138 GCA_004026965.1 Petromus typicus
ATTTGGCCAGGCATGGTTGGCACAAGCCTGTAACCCTAGCACTCTAGAGATTGAGCCAGGAGGATCACCGTGAGTTTGAGGCCAGCCTGAACTACATCGCAAGACTCTGTGTCAAAAAAAAATTAGTAAATTGGAGCTCTTGAGTAATGAACAGGGCATCAGTGAGTTTTTGTATCTAAAGAAAAATAATGAATTGAGTATTAGAGCATCTGTATTTAGAATGTACTTCATCTCATTCTTCCATTTCACAAGATAAAGATGTGATGTGAATTACATGAGAGTACCTAATGATCGTCTGCTACTGTGCCAGATGGACTAACCATTCTATGTGTTACTCACTGGCTCCTTATGAAAACTTTTAGAGGTAGTTGCTATATCTGCTTTATTACCAAAGGAAGTTAATTTACAGATTAAAGTTAAGTAACTTGCCCAGGATTAATATGTCTAATTAGTGACAGAGCTGTACCTGGAACCTAGCTTCGTTTTGAACACCAGAACTCTTACTACTTCTTAGGCTTCTGTTGATAATTCAGTGATAATGTATAGTTATGAATGCTTTCACAGGTTTTATGGCAGGAATTCTTCCTATGTTCATGGAGGAGTGGATGCCAGTGGAAAGCCCCAGGAAGCTGTTTATGGCCAAAATGTAAGTCATTCATATATATTTTAAATGTCTTGCAGCCAGGGATTTAGCTCAGGGTGCCATGCCTACCTCACAAGCACAGGTCCTGAGTTCAGTCCCCGGTACTGTGAATTGTGTTCACAGATATTTCTTTTTATAATATTATTTTGTATTTATGGAAAACCATAACGTTAAGAGAATGACAAGTACACTGTATTCTTATTTACAAAGTAGTTAATTCAGTTTAAGATGGACACAGGAAAGATTCTCTCAAGAAAACAGATGAGTTCAAAAATAGAGTTTTGAGTTTCTCTCAGGAAAACAGATAGAGTTAAAAATAGCCTTGTGCTCATGAATTTCTTTATTATGATCATTAGAAACTCACCAGGATGAGTTTCAGCAGTTGTTAAATGTGTTTTGAATTCTTTTGATTTTTTTTTATGAAAAATGATACTCTGTTGGGGTAGATGGACACCCAGGAGAAAGTCAAATGTATGAAGCCGAGCATGTAAAATTTCTACAAATTTGGGTCAGATTTTGTGTCACAAAAATGCACAGATATATACTCTTTACAGCTTCATAAGGAAGGAAGACTTTGCTATAATGGATGTGGAACTTCAGATAGACCCTTAACAAAGGTTTGCCCTTAACAAAGAAGTCAGAAGCAGAAAAATGACATTGGTGAGCATCATAGTACAGTCAAATTAAGTGTGAAGTTGAGCATATAGTATAGTTGGTGAAAATGACGAAATTATTACCATACTGAGAGAGAGCAGTATAAAGCTAGATGATTGTGCAGTGTCTGGCCATGCTAATTGCTTGCCTAGAGTGGACATGTTCAAGTTAGTGCAGCAGATCATAGGGAGAGGCATGCCATGGTGGAATGAGTGAGATGGAACAGGAAAAATAAGGGGATAGCATTCCAGAGCTGTGAGGAACTTAGCAAGGACAGGTAACAGTACTGTGCAGGTAATGCAGAATCATAAGACTTTGTATTTGCTCCTCCCTTTTTCTGTACAGGACATACACCACAAAGTGTTATCTCTGAACTTTAGTGAGTGCCACACAAAGATCCGCCATGTGGATGCACATGCCACCTTGAGTGATGGAGTTGTTGTCCAAGTCATGGGCCTGCTGTCTAATAGTGGGCAGCCAGAAAGGAAATTCATGCAGACCTTTGTTTTGGCTCCAGAAGTAGGTTTGCAGTTCACTTATCTGACTAAATTTAGCTGCTGTTAGTTTGTTGAACTGTCTCAAGAGTTTCTTTAAATAAGTTTAGATTTGCAGACTACTATTTTTGAGATATTTTATTGAACCTGCTGATATAATTTATATGACCTTATGTGCACTTCATTAATTATTTGGAATTAAAATTTAGATGCTGATAACCAATGTGTGAGTACATTAAAATTATAGAAAAAACACAAAAATTACTTTGGCTTATTTAAAAGGTAATAGTTTGATTAAAAATAATTGTTTATGAATTGGTCTTGATTCTTTTAAGAAAAGTTTCCCTAGCTGAGTTATTCTTTCAGTGATCCTTTTTAGTTTGCTTTATATTAACAACAGTATGTTTAGTTTTGGAAAATTAGGTTTATCCAGATTATTTATCTGGCATTGAAATTGTGTATGCCATATAATTTGTTATTTTAATGTCATGCTAATTTTATTATATTCATTAAATATTTGCCTATTGCTTTCCCATAGGGATCTGTTCCGAATAAATTTTATGTTCACAATGATATGTTTCGTTATGAAGATGAAGTATTTGGTGATTCTGAACCTGAACTTGATGAAGGTGAGATTACTCTGAAGATAGAAGGGTTCTGTCAGTGCTCTTTTGAGAACTATTTAGTTTTTATAAATATGGAACTTTTAGAAATCATTTCCTATTTTTTCCTTTCATTACTAACAGATTTTGTTAAAGTAGAGTGAAGTAAATAATCAAACTTTATTCTACTTGTTCTCTTCACTTTTGAGAGAACAGGGAATGTTGCAATTGAATGACTTTGTAGATAATTTCTAATTTTTTGTGCTAAAATACCATTGCCTTAAAGATACTAAAAATATGTGTGCTAGAAATTACGGAAACTATCTTCTAAAATGATGTCACTCACTATGTATTGTCAGAATCAGAAGATGAAGTGGAAGAGGAGCAAGAGGAAAGACAACCATCTCCTGAACCTGTGCAGGAAAATGCTAACAGCAGTTACTACGAAGCTCACCCTGTGACGTAAGAACAGGACTTTTTACATTCATTCTGGACTCTAATGTAGCTGCAGGTTCACACCCAGAGTTAATCTTGGGTGTGCTGCACTGCTGATCTTCACTTTAAACCTCTGGAAACAAATTTTCTAAAAACTATATTCAGCCAGGATTTAAAGACCTATTTCATATGTATATAGTCAAATGTGGAAATTATTTAATTCAAAAGTTAATTAACAGTTTTCACCTAAACAGTGGCCACATACTTGATACTGTAGAATGGACAGAACAACACAAAGTGAGCATTTTATTTTTATAAAACTCTACCGTTGTAAAATGAAGGGTTTATAGTTAGCGCTAAACATTCCTTATATGTAAAGTGCTTCCCTAGCATGTTTACACTGGTCCTGGGTTCCATTCGAGTACCACTAAATACACTATTTAACAGATGTAGGACAGGCTGTTGGCTTCCAACTGTTTGTGCCTGTTGGGTTGGAGAGAAAGTGAATTTTATCTTACTTGAACTGATCGTTTGTAGTAACGGCATTGAGGAGCCTTTGGAAGAATCCTCTCATGAACCTGAGCCTGAGCCTGAATCAGAAACCAAGACTGAGGAGTTGAAACCACAAGTGGAGGAGAAGAACTTGGAGGAACTGGAGGAGAAATCTACTACTCCTCCTCCTGCAGAACCTGTATCTCTGCCCCAGGAACCACCAAAGGTTAGATCAGTGCAGCTCATTAGACCTTTGACTTTACATTTTCATGCTTGGTGCCATCAATGCAGTGTGACTTTTGTTCCATTTTGTTAAATTGATTAATATAGCAAACTATGCTTTTATATATATATATATATGAAAGAAGCTGTGGTGTTGTTATTATCCTGAGGAATATTTCAATGGCTTTTCAAAAGAATAGCTCCTAAAAATGGGATTTATAAAAGATTGGCTTTGATCTAATGCAGTCTAGTAACTCAGGTGAAATCACTCCCACCCTACTTCCCAATCCATCTAAAGCTGTCAGCTATTCTTCCCTTGTGGGTCAAATCCTCTAAGCCCAGCTGCACCAGGAATCATGCAGTTCCCCGCTTACATTGGTCTGTGATTAAGAGATAATTTGGGGTGGATAGGATCAATGTTCTTATTACTGTACTAATTAAACTATCCTCTAAAGGTGAGTGACACCCACAGTGTTCTATGCAAAATTTCTTTTATCTGTCTGTAAAGTAGGGTAAAGAGTATTTGGATAACAAGAGGAGAAGAGTCCTTGTTCAATTTGTGGATGTCTATTAAAAGTTTCCAGCTAGTATTCTATTCTTTCCTATCCTTCCCCCTTCCCTTTAACACCACCACACACCCTATCTTCCTCCAGAAAGGAGAAAGAAATTGATTCTGTCAAGTTCAGAGTTCTCTAGCATGTTTAGTTGTTAGTAGTTATATTCACCACTTGCTCATCTACCTAGAGTATGTGGGAACTTGCTTATGGTTTTATTTAGTAGTTGAGACAAAACAGTTATAAGTAATCTTGCATAATGAGATTTTTGAAAGCTGGCACATAGACTGGCATGTGTGTGTGTGCCTTTCTGTTAGCATTCCTCCAATATAGAGCCATAGTTTAGAAATGAAAAGAAAATATGTATTTGGGAGTTTCCCTATAGGAATGTTGGTGGTTTTCCATGATTAGTAGTCTAGGTTTGTTGCATTTCCTGCAGGCTTTCTCCTGGGCTTCAGTGACCAGTAAAAACCTGCCTCCTAGTGGTACTGTTTCTTCCTCTGGAATTCCACCCCATGTTAAAGCACCAGTCTCACAGGTAACCCATCTGTGAACACATTGGATTGTATCCTTGTTACATTGCCAATTGCTTATTATTTTTTATTACATTTTTAAATGAGTCAGAAATTATGAATTAAACATACAAAAAAATGGATGAAATGTCAGTGCACCCACTTTAAATGCCAAATCTCCACTCATCATCTGCACAGGTGGTATTTAGGGTTTGGGTGTATGGAATACAGATTAAGTTGGTTTTACAAGTATTTAGTATTGTTATTTAAAAGGCTTCTTAAAATAAAAATCTATAAATTTAGCAAAAAATATTTTAGGTAAGAAATTTAGAAAGGCACAAAACAATGTGGCTTATAAAGAATCATTGTTTTTTTTTTTTAATAGAAAATTTTTTAAAAATATACACTGCCTAAGCTGTCCGTCTGTCAGTACTTTGCATAATTTATTTGAAGCCTGTACCAACTTATGACTGTAGTGTTCACCTTAACTAATCATTCTGGTATTCTGCTTTTTGTTTGTTTGTCATCTTACCCATTTCAGAGCTTTCCAAAAATGTGAAAATAAGACACTGACAACTTACAATGTTAGATGTAGTCTAAATTTAACTAGATTTTAAGTTCATTGGCATATGCATATTCTTTTCCCCCCACATTTTTAGTTAAATTTCATTCCTCCAGAAATTTTGCATTTAAAATGATTAGTGCATAAACCTTTTACATGCTCCAGACAGTAAAGGATAAGATGTCAAAGGCCTGGGTTAGTGGTGCTTGCCAGCATTTGTTTGCATTACTCAGGAAGAGGAGGATCATTGGAGTCCGGGAGTTCACCAGATGGGATTACAAAGCAAGTCCCCAGTTGCAGAAAAAAGCAGCTAGTGATTCTTATAAACTTTCTGGTGCTGGTGCACACTGCAGTTAGTCAAAAGTCTGTGCTGTTCCTGTTTCTTACAAGTAGTCGGGGAATGAATGGTTACCTTGGATCATAAACCAGAGTTCTATCTTAATGAAAAAAATTAGTCTGCTTAGTATTTATGCTTTTCTTCCCATCCAGGGACTTGATAAATGACTTGTGGCTTTTCTTTTGAAATCTTGGGCTTGCATTTGGAACATTTGGATTATGTTTTAAGAGATTGGGTTGTGTTTATTTTACATAGTTAAAAGTGAAATGCTCGTGCCTTTCATACTTGCTAGACATTGTGACTGTACTTTCTGTTTTTTCTCCCTGAACCCTGCAAGTCGTGGGTGTGATGAATATGCCCTTCATAGAGCTAGGAGAATAGAGGCCTGGAGTTCACATTCGTATAGCTGGACAACCAGCCTCCGTGTATGACGGAGACAGACCTACAGACTCCCGAGGTGCCTTACTTGAGGGACCCAGTGTATCTGTCTGCATGCGTGTCACTGCGTGCCTAAGCTACAGCACATTCTAGCCCAGGAAAATAACTTCACATATTTCAAGTGATCTGTCTTTAAGATTTGAGTATTTTTGAAGTTACATTTCAGACTGTTGGAAACTAATTTATTTTTCCCACTCCTTTCTCTTATTAAGTGTTTAGAAAATAAACCTAAGAAGAACTTTTTGTTTACACTGTATTTAAAGTACTCTAAATTCATGATATTTCATCTGGTTCAATAATCCATCAATTTATTTTATTACTTTTGTGTAGAATTCATTTCTTTATACTTTAATATAGATTTGATGAGGGTATTAAGTATAATTTTAGAGTATTGGTAGACATAAATTTAGAAGTAGGTAAGTTAATTTCTTGGTAAAATGGTTTTGTCTAGAAAGTGACCAGTTCACCTAAATAGTTTATAATTGAAGGACTTAATAGTTGTGGTTATAGTGTCTGCTTTTACTGATTTGATATGATGGTTCCATTTTTATTTCTTATGCTGTTTGACATTTATTTGTGGAGTTTGTCATGAGATCACACTTCTGTCTACATGAAATTAATTTTAAGACCCTAATAATGGTTTGTGTGGTATTTTATCTGTTTGGAATAATTAGTTTTAATCATCGAGCCTGAAGAACTTTTTAAGTGTATGCCTAGCTTAGTGGACATTTGTTTGTCTGGTGTGGAAGGGAATGTTGTGAGCTTTTTGGTCTTTTATATATATATATATATATATATATACGTATATATACACTTACATCAGACAACTCCTTACAAAGTCAGGTTGCCCAATCACTGCCACAGATTATTTGCAAGATGATGAGAAGTACTATATTTATCTGATTTTAATTTTAAATTCTTACGATTTTTTTTGTGGTGGGTGTGGGAGATCAAACTCAGGACCTTGGTACTTGCAAGGCAGACATGGTGCCTCTGAGCTAAATTCCTACTCCTTTAATTTTAAATTCTTAAAGAACAGAGTTTTCAGGCCGGGAATTTGGCTCAGTGGTTCCAGCTTCTGCCTTACAAGCGCAAGGGCCGAGGTCCAATCCCAGTAGCCACATACAACAGTGCAGGGTGTGGAGACTCACACCCACCAGCGATCAGTACCACATACCACCATGCCAGGTTTGGTGGTTCGTGCCTGTAATCCCAGCATTCAGGAGGCAGAGGCAGGAGGATTGCTGTGAGTTCAGGCTTTCCTGGGCTATAGTGAGCTCAGGGCCAGCCTGAACTACAAAGCAAGACCCTGTCTCAAGAAACTTAAAAAAAAAAAAAAAAGAAGGAAAGAAAAAGAACAGCTTTCTTTGCTATTTATATTTACTTTCTGTTGATAATCTGTTTTGAAAAGAATTTAAACATGTCAAATTTAGGGCCTTGAGTTTATAACATTTGGATGACTTAAGGTTTTTCCTTGAGTATAGGTAGGTATATCGCCATTTTATTAATTTTCAGTAATACACTGGCTTCATTAAACGTTGAACAAAGTTCATTTGTTCTCTAATACTGTTTCACATTCAAACTGAGATAATATGTGCTTTTTAAGATTCCCTTAGTTGACATTTCCATATAACTGCTTTCTTCGGATTTCACATTTTAGACCCATTACGTAGTATTAAACACCAAATAAAGACCACAAGTTCAACCCTAAGGATAATTATTAGGTTGTCTTGTCAGACATAGAATATTCTCCTACACACTTAAAATTTAATTTGAGGTGAGCCATTAATCACTGAACTTCTATGTCTGACAATATTATGCTTAGTCCTCTGGGTGATGTAAAAATAAATATGTATTTTCTATAGGAATAAATACATATTAGTTACAAGAAATTGGAAAGGGTTAAAAGTTGATTTTTAAATTAGCAAAAACTCTAGAACCAGGCACCAGTTTCATTCATCTTGAGCAGAATGGGACATCTAGCTGGAGGAAAATAGAATTTGCAAGCAGACAAGTCTTGAAAACTGTTAGTGTGATAATTAATGTATCTTTGTGATACAGTGGCTGAAATCATTGGCAATAAATGGTCATTTTTGAAAGAAATATGTTATGTGCAGATTTATTTTTATAAATATAATTCCTTGGTCACCTGTAGAGATACAATGGCTCTGGTTTTGAGGACATATCTGTCTTCCATATCTTACTGGGTGGTTTCAACACCCTTTGATGATTCCACATATTTTGCTCTTTCCATGAACCATTAATATTTAGGCAGTAGAAAGCCTGAAGAGAATGGGAATATTGAAAATGCTGTTGTATTGAAGGAAAGATAAATAGCAAATATACATGATAATTTGTTAAAAATAGGTATTTTAGGGCCAGGGATTTAGCACAGTGGTTCCAGCGCCTGTTTTGCAAGCACAAGGGCGCAGGTTCTATCCCCCGGTAACCACATACCATACTGGGCGTGGAGACTCAAGCCCACCAGCAGTCAGTACCACATACCACAGTACTAGGCGTGGTGGCTCACGCCTGTAATCCCACCACTCAGGAGGTAGAGGCAGGAGGATTGCTGTGATGTGGGTTTGAGGCTGAGCTCAGAGCCAGTCTAAACTACAAAAGCGAGACCATCTCAAAAAAAAAAATAGGTATTTTATTCGTGTGCCATGTGTTCTTCAGCAGTTGGCAGAAAGTATTGTTGGGGTCGATACTTGAAATAAATTGCATACCTTTATCATGAGGAAAAACAGCACAGAAGCTCCCCTTCACATACGTTTATATTCATTTAAACCTAGAGCTAGCAAACTAAATTGTATACTTTCAGGTATTAAAAATGTTGGTTTTAAGATTATGGATTAGGAGTTAGGAGATTAGCTGACCACTGTTAAATCTGGAGGGCGGTAACTAGATATTTAGAAATATGTGTCTTGTATTCTTGTCTAGGATTAAGATGGCTTTTAATTTTATGTATTTACATGGAGTGTCTCATCTTGCATTTTTGTGATTTTTTTTTTTAATAGCAACACTACCTTTTATGCTGTTCTAATGTGGCTGTAACTTCAGTGGAAAAAATACAGTTTTAAAAAGCAGCTTTATTGTGAGTTGTTTTACAGCCTGAGTGGGAAAACACAACCTACCCTACAGTCCTAGATTGGTACAGAATATCTTTAAAGAATTTATATTTCACATAGGGTATTATGTTTCAAGCATTATAAACTTAAAAGTAGTATTATTCCTGCTAGTGTGTTGCTGATAATTAGCTTTTCTCCTGTATGGTATGTTTCTTTATAACATGTTTTTTTCCTTACATTTTAGCCAAGAGTTGAAGCTAAGCCAGAAGTTCAGTCTCAACCACCACGTGTGCGTGAACAGCGCCCTAGAGAGCGACCTGGTTTCCCTCCTAGAGGACCAAGACCAGGTGAGTCCTCTCCTTTCTAGCCTTTAGTGTTTAGCATTTGGAAAGTTAGAGAAGACTAAACTGGTAGAAAGTGATAGTGGGTTTTATATACTGATCTTTATAGTATCCAATTGCTTAGAGGTGTGAGCAGCTTGCTGGAAGATAGTCCGGGGCAGGATCACACTTGCAGGGGAGGATTGGTTAACATGCTATAGAGTCTTGGAAGGTGTAAAAAGCTTGAAACACGTGTTATTTGGTTATTGTCACTGGTTTTAAGAATTCAAAACCGAGCTGCCAATAACCTACTCTTACTTAGCGCTCTTATCTCTTCACAGATAAACACTAAGCACACCCTGATTCTTCTTATTTTGATTGTCTTAGGTATTAAGTAAGTTGCCATGATTTTTGACTTGTTTACATGTTAGCTAATGTATGTATTACCTTTATTTAAATTCTGTAAAAATGTTTAGACTACTTTTGGGAGGAGGTGGGAGTTAGTATGTATCAAATTTTGAGTGTTATTTTAAAAAGTAAAAAGTGGTGTGTTAATTAAACCAAGATTCATAAGAGCCTAGGGGGGTTATGCTAGCTTTGCCACCAACTGTAGAATCTTGAGTGAGATCCTTAAATTCTGAGCTTACACCATTTCTGTTATTAAAAAAAAAAAAAAATTTCTTGTGGTGCCTGTCTTATATGACTCACTGTGCTTCTTATGAGAATATCAAATGGATTATATATGAGAGTATCTTAATATATTTATAAAAACTATAGAATGAAAGATATTATTAAAATTTACAGATTTGGCTATAATGTCATATAATTAAAGATTGAGGCTGGCATAGTGGTGTATTCCTGTAATTCCAACTGTGTGGGAAACTAGGTTAGGGAATTGAGATTTCCAGGCCAACCTGGGCAACTTAGTGAGACCTTGTTTCAGAATACAAAAAGAACCAGTACTGGGGAGAAAATTTCCTTATAAACAGATACTCAGTAGAAATAGATACCTTTGAAGTTGGCTTGGTTCCTGGGCAATGGCAACAGTTTTGGTTGGTTAAGGAGGAATACCTGTACTTCTGCTCTCTGACTTTTATAGTCAGACCCAGTAGTCTAGAAGAAACTATCCCTCTATCTTCACTTTACAGTTTAGTGTCCTGTTATTTTCTGACTAACCTACTAATAACTAGATACTTTACCTCTTCAAGGCACTCATGATTTTATTAAACTAAAACAGGAGTCTCAGTATTAAGTGATTTTTCTTTTTACTTTCATTACTTTGAACTATTTTTTTTAATGTAATGTTGAAAAATTTGTGTCTGTTCTACTTCTGTTCTCAGGCAGAGGAGATATGGAACAGAATGACTCTGACAACCGCAGAATAATTCGCTACCCAGACAGTCATCAACTTTTTGTTGGTAACTTGCCGCATGATATTGATGAAAATGAACTGAAAGAGTTCTTTATGAGTAAGTGATTTATTTTGCTTTTTAAAATTAAAATTTAAAATTTATCTTATATTAAGCCGGAGGTAAATTGTTCCTTATAATATAAGTAGTGTGTCCCTCGAAGTAGTGTCCCACAGCCAGTCTCATCCTGACTGATCAGGAGTGAAGGTAGTGGCTGCTTAGCTGTCCCTTGTTCTCATGCAGTAGTGATCAGGAGAGAAGGTGGGACGAATCTATGAAAATGGGAAATGCAAGTCAAAAGGAGGAGAAGATAACGTAGTCTTCCCAGAACTTTATAGGTAGCTTTTCTTGTGAAGGGACTAGTGAAAGCAATGAAAGGGCAAAACAAACCTCCAGGCCAGCTCATGGATTTCTATTGATGGCCCTCATGAGTGTACCCTACTGTTGTGGGATACCATATCTTGGAACTTTTTGTTTCCAAGTGGATCCAGAGATGTTAAGATTATTCATCCTGAATAATTAAAACCATTAGATTATTGTTAAAATATTTAATTCTTGGTGTAATGTATATTTTCACAGGTTTTGGAAACGTTGTGGAACTTCGCATCAATACCAAGGGTGTTGGGGGAAAGCTTCCAAATTTTGGTTTTGTGGTTTTTGATGACTCTGAACCAGTTCAGAGAATCTTAATTGCAAAAGTAAGTGATTTAAAGGGCATAATTCAAGACATTCTTCTCTGTTGTATATAATATGATTAACTTGGTGCTTTTTAAAACCATAGAAAATCATTTTTAATGGTAAAGCTAAAATTAGTTCATTGTGAAATGGTATTTATGCAAAGGTTAAATATTTCTTTATCACATTAAAGTCTGAAATGTGGCATATTTTAAGTTTTATTATTTAGTAAGGTTGGAAAGATTGCATAGTAAGATTTTCATGAAAGTTTTCTTCTGAGAATTATCTGATTTCTCTCAGCAAGATAGTGCATTTCTATTACTGTCTAACCTTCCTGTGTTGATATCTTTCTCCTCTTTTTAAAGCCAATTATGTTCCGAGGAGAAGTGCGTTTAAATGTAGAAGAAAAAAAGACGAGAGCTGCAAGAGAGCGAGAAACCAGAGGTGGTGGAGATGACCGCAGAGATATCAGGCGCAATGACCGAGGTCCTGGTGGCCCGCGCGGCCTCGTGGGCGGTGGGATGATGCGTGACCGAGATGGAAGAGGGCCTCCTCCGAGAGGTGGCATGGCACAGAAACTGGGCTCTGGAAGAGGCGCTGGGCAGATGGAAGGCCGCTTCACTGGACAGCGGCGCTGACGCCACTGTGGGCCAAGTCTCTGCAGTGGTGCATTCTTCATCGTGTTTGCATTCTTGTTAATTTTTTTGGGCTTTGGAATGTGACACAGCCTTTTTGATCATTTCTTTGATGTGAAAAGCATCTTTGGTTATCAGTTAATTGAGGTGGACATTATTTCCCTAATTTCACAACAGGATTCACATTAATTTATAAATCTAGACTTGGTGAATTAAGGACTGAGAGGTGACCATACCTTAATCTACAACAAAGTGAACTTAAAAGGACATGTCCTCTGAATTCAGGTCCTTTGAGTAAAAAAAAAAAATCCTCTGCTGCACATTTTGTTTAAGTGTTACTGTTTCTGCCTATTAATGTTGGAAACACAAATAGTGCAATTTGTGCAATTGGAGAATCTTGCCTTTTTTCTTGGCTTCCCCCCAAAATACAAACCAACTGAAACTCGTGCACTCATCAGAATGCACTATTGGGTACTCTGAACTCATTAACATTGACATCTGCAACAGGAGGCAACAGGGAAAAAAATATTTCATCTTTTTTCCAGTAGAGAATAGCTTGTGAAATGAGGGCATTTTATCTGCTTGCTGTGACCAGCGTGTGTACACATAAACCTTAACAAGACTACAGATATATTCCAGAAGGAAATCATTTAGTTATGAACTAAGTAACAAAAATCAGAACTTCAGATGTTACGGTCTTGAATATTAGTACAGGGATGGCTGGCTGCTCAACACACTCCTTCCTCCCCCTTTCCTTTCTTTAAGCTGTGTACAGTGGAAATTGTCTTTCCTGTATTTTTGTTCTCTGGTAATGTAATAAGCATGATGGTGCCTTCTCTTAATACATCATTCCAGTCTTGCTGGTAATTTTGTACAGTATAGTTTATGAATTGCCGTGCTGCAAAGCCAAACAGCTGCACAATGTTGAGAAATCATTGACATGTATAAAAATTGCAGTATCTTTAGAATCAGTAAAATGGACATTTTTTTATCTTGTTCTCCAGTTAATAGCATTTGTGTTCTGTGGGAGGGGATCTGGTGTTCGGAAAGGAGTGGAAAGCGAGAGAAGTTGGCTCTTTTGAGTCTCTAGTTCACTTTTCGAAGCTTTAATGTGAATGGTGAAGCATATGCTTCAGTGCTTGGAAAAGTCACTTCACTTGATGTACATTTTTAGTAACATTTCAAAAGCAATCAGATTCCATAAATGGCAAGTAAACCGAAAGTGAGGATACTGCAATTTTCAGAGGAAAGAACAGCAGCTCTATTAAGTGTTTGCATTTTCTATTTGGGGGGCAGGGAACTGTCATTCATTTTGCACAATTCTTGAACTGTGTTAGCACCTGAGTGAGTGGCTCCTGGATCTAAGGCTGGGATGACATCTTTTTATTTTTACATAGGTCTCTGAACAATTCTGTGAGCAGAGTTTGTAGCTGCTGGATTATTGTATTGTCTTTTTAGCAAGTTCCAGTAAAACAAGTATGGCAGAGATGATCCAGTTCTACGCTTGGAGCAATCAGTACCGAGGCAGTTTCTGATGTTTCAGGCAAGAGGTGGGGAGAATAAGTGTGACCACTTAAAGCTGCTTGTTAGCATGGAAGACTTCCCCATTCTGATTAAAAACAAACAAAACATCCACTTGATGTAGTTGCAGATTGGTTCTGAGCTACGCAACTATTTGCTATTTAGTAAACTAGCAAATGATGTGTGTGCTTTGCTTTTTACAAACTGGGCAATAAGGAAAGTCAAATCTGTTGTTTTTTTTCACCCCTTTGAATGAGGTCTTCCATGTTTAAGGGAAAGTTTTGCACTATTGCATATATTTGGGGGACACAGATTTTCAGTTTCCATTTTTGGGAGCTTAAGGATTTATATTTGTTTGAAACAGTTTTACGCTTTCTGATGTATAGTACTTGAAGTTCTTACCAGAAAATTTCTTTGGTGTCTTGAAACCTTTATCCAAACTACTTTTAAATGAGTGGTTGTATGTCAGTGTTTTTTTTTCTCCTGTGTATTTTTTCTTTTCTCCTCTTTCTCCTTCTATATATACATAAATGTATGTATGTGTGTATACACACAAACACACGTTTCTAATGTAGTATATTGTGCTGTAACCCATGAAAACTATCTGGCGCCAAAAGAAATGACAAGTGTTAATTGTAATAGGAAATGAGAGCAAAGAGCCATTCCACTTCAGTCTCTACATATTGCAAAGAAAACACGAAAACATCGTATGGAGAAGTTTACTCGGTGATTGTTCACCTGCAGTACTGTGGACTTTTAACATTTGTCCCCTCTTCGGTGAAGCAGTAAAATTATTCATCTACCATTACTGTTATTTGCTAGTTTTGTTTTCTTTTTTGATGGTAATATTCTATCCTTATGACACTATAGCAACCAAATTGGCTAACCATCTTGGCTTGAGTAGGTATAGAAAACAATGGATTACCATCTCTGTTGCTGTAATGTGTTAAGCATTATATGCTAGTAGAATCTAGTTTAATTGTTTCAGGTGGAAAGCATTCTTTTGAGTTTCCATTTTGAATGTGTTTGGACTAAACAAACAATAAACTACTGATGTCTGCAGCATTTATCTATGTTCCTAATTTAATCTGTAGCTTTATGTTTGCAACTATTTCCTCCCATTCATTTCATACAATAAGTAAAAATAAGTTGTTCTAAAACCAGTTGTTTATTATTTGTGAATAAACTACTTGATGTAAACTATCAAAACATTTAGGTCACACTTGAATGATGTCAAGAGTTCTCTACCCCGTCCAGTTAGGTAGTTGGTATACACACGCAAGAACATCAAACTCAGCAGTAAGGAAGGTAAAAATTATCTGTAGCAGACCCCTGGGTAGATGTGTGGGTGATGGGGTACCTTTAGGTTTTTAAATAATGGCTGTCTTCTCAGAAAAAAAACAGAATGAGAAGATGGAGGCTGCCTGAAATTACAGGCCTGTCTCCAGCTGAAAAGTGAGCGGATTGATCGAGCTCTGCATGAATATTAAAGAAGAAGTCATGTTGATCATAGTTAGCCATCCTTCAAATGAAAAATGAAGTTCCAAGGCATATGGTGCTTCAGAACTCAAAACTTTTTAAGAGGATGATGAAGATTATTTTTCTGCTGATATATTCATGTGTCATGCTAATATGTCACTGTTGGAGTCCTGGAGAGAACCCAGAATAGCCAATTACCTAAATAATATGAAGGAATTAAGGTTTTTAGAAACGATGATATAAAAGCGTATTTAACAACAGTCATGTTGGAAATAGAGGAAATAGAATGTATAACCTGCACTTTACTGGAAATAGACCAAGTTTGAATAAGCAATTAGTCCAGGGAGTTTTAAGTGACTTATTTATTTGAGGTAAGATCTCACTATGCTGCCCAGGTTGGTCTGGAACTCCTGGACTTGAGTGATCCTCCCACAGCCTCCCAAGTGCTAGAGGTGGAAGTATGCACCACTCTACCTTGCTCCTTATGGATTTTATTTTTTGTTGCTGGAGACTACACCAAGGACCTCATTCAAGTTAGGTGTTTTCACCACTGAGCTACATGCCAAACCCAATCCAGAAAATCCATATGGAACAAAATAATTGAAAATGCAGTCATTCAAGATGCTTTGATTCAATTATGCTATATAGTTTCATCTTTTTTTAAATGATACAGTGTAGCCCACAAGTGGAATATTAGTGGTCTGAGTTCATGAATTTCCTTTAAGTTGCTCATTTATATTTTGATAGCATATGAGTGAAGATCCTTTCAGTAAATTAGCAAAATGACTTCTCAATGAAGAAACTGTACTTTTTACAAATAGAGGCTAAAACCTTGAGACCTGTTTCTGTACCATATTTAATTGTGTTCAGTGTTTCAGAATTACAGGAAATCTTTAGCATTACCAAATTGGACAAAATACTATAAATGCAGGTTCAGTTAGATATTCACAGAGATGACTAACCATCTATGAATGACTGTATAAATTTATCCTTGTGTCCTTGATTCCTAGGATTTTGATAAGGCTATCTGCTTCCTTGACATGCTTTTGCTTTGTGACGGATACTTGTCCCTTAATAAGGATG
>PVIR01023930.1:16238-26579 GCA_004026965.1 Petromus typicus
GCCCGGCACTGTGGTATGTGGTACTGGTTGCTGCTGGGCGTGAGTCTCCACACCCAGTATTGTTATGTGGTTACCGGGGAATCGAACCCGGGCCCTTGCGCTTGCAAGACAGGCGCTGGAACCACTGAGCTAACTCCCCGGCCCTGAGACAAGGTTTTGATCAGACTGATCTTGATCTCACGCTCCCAGTGACATGGATGCTTTCCTTTGTTTTTCCACACACCTCGCACCCCTACTTCCTGTCCCTTTCTGGTCTTTTTCCCACCAGTCCTCTGGTTTCATGTAGGCCAAGGACCACCTTAGCTTCATTGTAGCCTTTGTGCAGTAGGTGATTCCAGATGGTTTCTCATGGTCGAGACCAGGGCTTTAAAGACAGCCTGGGTCGAAGTAGCAGCTCCGCCCATGCCTCACTTGTAAAAAGGACTTTACTCCTGGATGTAGACCCTGGGAGGTTATTAGCTGTTCACTGCTCTTGCAGTTGTCCGGTGTTTCAAATACATTGTCTTTTTAAATGCATTTGACCCTATTCCCTTGGAAGCTCTACATAACACAATTAGGAAGCTCTAACCAATGTGTTTATTTTTTTTCCTGTAACTTGCCTGTGTGTGCCTAGATCTTTAATAAAGAACATGTTTATTTTTTGGTCTGTTTAAACAGCCTCGCAGTGTTTGAATTATCATTTTCAAATGAAAGATGTTAAGGACAATATTTCCTGTCCCTTTGGATCTGGAGGAGTTTTTTGTTATTGAATTGAGTTGGTTTATTAGGTTTTGAGATAGGGTCTCACTGTGTAGTCCAGGCTGGCCTTGAACTGGAAGTGATCACCCTCCAAAGTCCTAGGATTACAGCATACACCTCCAAACCCACCTTGTCCCCTTATTTTGTCTTTCAAATTGCAAGGAGACCTGCTTTTGCTATTCTGATAAACTTGAGTGGCCCAGTCACTTTTGAGCTTCAGAGTGCCAGGCCATCAATGAATGGGCCCTGTTAATAAATGGTGACTTCAAGACGCTTCATGTTCTTCAGCAGATGGGTCAGAAGTCCCACTGGGTGATGGAATGAAGAAGGCGGGACAGACCAGTGAGGATCTTGTTGGCCTCAAAGAGTTTGGCCATTACACAGCAATAGGAAGTAGAGGTTTAGCTCATGGAAAATGAGGTGGCAAGTGGCAAGCTTCCTGTAGGAGTTGAGTTGAGCAGTGGACTGGAACGAATAAGAGGACATTGCAGTATGTCAGGAGCTACAACACTTCAGTGCTTTAGAAGACCAAAGAATTTGCCAACTGGGAAAGATTTGGATGTGGGGGAGAAGGAGAGTTCGAGGTCTGCTCGGATTTGGTGCAACTTGGAAGGTAGTGTCTGCAAGAAGGATCAGAGGTGGATGTGGAGGGAGTCACCAGCACTGGGGGCTGCATTGTTTCTAGTCGGACAACGGGAAGAAGCCTCCAGAAGTTAGTGTAACTGGAGCTCTGCAGTGAGATGTGTGCAGGCTGAGTAGCAGGTGAGCTCGTCTCAGGTGAGTGTCCCGAAGAGAAGAGGCCGAGACAGCTCTCAAACATCCCTCAGGATTGCAGCAAGGAGGAGCACACAAAGAAGCAAAGAGCGGTGATGTGGAAAGCCTTCAGACACTGAGCAGGAACGACAGAGTGGTCA
This sequence comes from Petromus typicus, assembly GCA_004026965.1. NCBI lineage: Eukaryota > Metazoa > Chordata > Mammalia > Rodentia > Petromuridae > Petromus > Petromus typicus. The sequence continues at coordinate 17,891 of PVIR01023930.1, forward strand.
GTTGTGCTAAATGCTACCAAGAAGACAAACACTGAATAAATTATAGAAAGCTGACTGCTACGAAGGGATCCCTAAAATGTCTGGATGGCTAAGACACTGGAGACTTTCCCCATCTCGTGTTATAAAAAGCATTCAGAGGGGCTGGGGATTTAGCTTAAGGCCGGGTTCGATCTCCGGGTAATTGCATACAACAATACTGGCATGGTGATCACACCATCAGCAATCAATACCACATGCCAGACATGGTGGCTCTCACCTGTAATCCCTGCACTCAGGAGGCAGAGGCAGGAAAATTACTGTGAGTTTGCGGCTGAGCTCAAGGCCAGTTGAACTACAAAAGCAAGACCCTGTCTCAAAAAAACTAAAAAAAAAAGTATTCAGAGAGGTAGTGAAGAGCCAATGGTCTTGCCTGGCCTGCGTCATCACGTAGGTCACAGATGAGTGAGGCTACCCCAGCGGCTTCCAGCCTGTCGGAGCTCTGTCACGGCCACATATGGGCAGAAGGCAGATCATCCTGGCAGGAGGATTCTTCAGGGGGACACATCCCTTTCCATGGACAGGAAAAAGGAGCAGACTTGCTGAGAGGAAAGAGCAGTCTTGGCCACAGACAGCTCCAGCAGGATGCAGGACAGAGGGACTTGGGGTAAGACCAGTCTTGGCGAAGCAATATGGATGCAGCCCAGAGAAGGATGGGAAGGAAATAATGCACGTGCATGAGAAAGGAGTAGAGACTAGAGAGAGGTTAGATGGTGCAGTAAAAAGTCATGTTTCCCATACAGACAGGCCCAGTGCAACTATTTTACTATTCTGAGAAATGGTTTTCCATGTGCACACTGTTACAGATATGCTGGGAAGTGACGTCAAGATGTGGTGCCCGTCGGAGTTGGTATGTATCAGGCTTCGTTTTCTTGCCATCTCTGAAGTGTCCTTGCACTATGTGTTATATCATCCCACTCTGTTGTCTTCAGATTTCCAGAATATTTTTACTTTCTCAAGTGATAAAAATGTCCTTCTCCCCTTTCTCCTATAGTCCCAGCTGGGAGCTCATGTCAATGGCTTTTATATTCCAAATCAAGTTTCTTTGATCTTACCTTGATGACATTTTCTTTTTCTGTTTTTTTATTTTTGAGACAGGGTCTCACTTTTTGTAGTTCAGGCTGGCCCTGATTTCAGCCTTGAAGTCACAGCAGTCCTCCTGCCTCTGCCTCCCAGGTGCCACCACACCTGGCACAGTGATATGGTACTGATTGCTGGTGGGTATGAGTCTCCACACCCAGTATTGTAGTATGTGGTTACCCAGGATCGAACCTGGGCCCTTGCACTTGCAAGGCAGGCACCAGAACCACTGAGCTAAATCCCTGGCCCACCTCCAAGACATTTACTGAGAAACTTCATTTACCTAGAGAGAGGACCAAACATTTTACCCAGTACTATTATCAGGGATTGACCCCCAGTCCTTACATGTGCCTGGCAAGTGTTCTACCACTGGCCTAGTTATATACTGGGCCTAATAGTTCACACTTTCACTCTGGCCTTGTGCCATTCCCACTGCTTTTGCTATTGATCCATTATCTGCCCAAGATGAACGTCTAGCCCTGCTGCTTCTCTCTGTAGTCCCTTAGCTAACTGCTGCCTTGAGCTATCTTCCTCTCTCGCTGGAACCTGTGGCAAAGCCCTTTCACAGGTGCTTTCTTCAGAGCCCTTCAGATCGTAGCCCCTCTGCTTAATCTCCTAGCACTACTAGTTCTCTAGAAGGAGCTTCCACACCATCTGTTCTCTCCATGGCTGCCCTGATGTTGCCAAGTCTCGTGGAACAGGCCAGCTGCTATCACTGTAAATACAAGGTGTGCCGGCTTAGGTGGGCACACCTCTGTGTCCTTTTCATATAAAAATGACTTCTTATCCTACCAACCTCTTTGAGAGATTTCTGTTTTCAAATCCCTAAGCTTCAATCTCACCAGTACCTTTTATGCAGAAATGAAGTTCTTTTTCTTTTCCTTTTTTTACGTTCTTTTTTTTTTTTAACTTTTTGAGACAGGATCTTGCTTTGTACTTCAGGCTGGCCCTGAATTCTCTACATAGCCCAAACTAGACTCAAACAGAAGCTTCTGCCTCTGCCTTCCAAGTGCTGGGATTACAGGCGTGAGCCACCACGCTCGACATTGTGATATGTGGTTATCAGGGATCAAACTCAGGATCTTGCCCTTGCCAGGCAGATGCTGGAACCAATGAGCCAAATCCATGGCCTAGAAATGAAGTTCTTTTACTGATGTTTAGACCAACTTTCTGTCATGATATTTCATTTTCTCTAAATTTTTTCTTTGTGCAGTCTAAGCCATTGTACTTTTGGACAATGTCTTTACCACTTCTCTTATAATACAAATATTTCTGTGCTTAGAAAGAAAACAAAATCTTGTGTCTGAATACTACCTCTTCAACAATCTATATATGATTTTTCCTAGGATATGAATTACTGAATGGATTCTCATGATCTACCTATCAACTATCATCTCTATCTCTCTAAATAAGACTACACTGTTCTGGACTGTTCCTAACCTCTCTGTGATAGTGCTTAAAACTTGTGATTCTCCTGCCTCAGCCTCCTGAGTGCTGGGATTCCAGGAGTGCACAACCATGCCCTTGGCCCTTTTTGTCCTTTAGCTTCAGCCCTAACAAGGCTGGGTCTCTCCCTCTTTAGATTTGTCCCTCATACAAAAGAAGCTCATCAGATTCTATTGTTTCCTAAGGCACAACAGAGCAGGGGATGGGTCCCGCAACTTGGTTACAGCTAAGGATAAAGCAAATGGTGACATTGAGACTATTCTCGGGTTGACCAGGAGAATATTTCCTTAGTTCCTAGGTCTGGTCCTCATTACAGGTTCAAGAACTAGACTTTAGGCAGTTTGGGCAAGCTAGTTAAGCCCTGGAAGATTACTGCATGTCAACCAAACTCGTTAAAGATTATAAACAGAATGCTTATTTCTTAGTGTACAAGAAGGAATTAATTCCTTACTTATTAATATCTTAATATTAACCAAGGTATAAATGTCTGCCACCCAGGCAGGACACTCTTCCAGGACCAAAGATGTTTTAGTTTTCTTTCCTTTCTTCATTTCTGGGGATTGAACCCAGAGTCTGGCACATGCCAGGTGGACCAGGATTTTTATTTACTTATTTGCAGCCTAGAGGATTAAACTTAGGGCCTTTGTACTAAGCAAGACAAAATACCCTTTTTTTTTTCTTTTTGGGATAGGGCTGCACTAAATCACTGCATTGCCCAGGCTGGGCTGAAGTGTACAATCTTCCTGTTTCTTGGGCCTCCCAGAGTGCTGCGATTACAGTTGTGTGCCACCAAGTGGGGCCTGGATATTTTAAACTTAAGTATGAATGCACCCATGTTTATAGCAGCTCACTTTGTAACAGCTAAATCTTGGAATCAGCCCATATGCCCATCAACTGGAGACTGGATAAAGAAGGTGTGGGCTTTTTTATAAAATGGAGTGTTACTCAGCCATAAAGAATAATAAATTGGGGCTGAGGATTTAGCTCAGTGGTTCCGGCACCTGCCTTGGAAACGCAAGGTACCTAGTTTGATCCCCAGTAACACATACAACAATGCGTGGTGGCTCATGCCCATCAGCAATCAGAACCACATATCACAGCACTGGGCGTGGTGGCTCACGCCTGTAATCCCAGCACTCGGGAGGCAGAAGCAGGAGGATTGCTGTGATGTGAGTTTGAGGCTGAGCTCAGAGCCAGCCTGAACTGCAAAGTGAGACCCTGTTTCAAAAAAAAAAAAAAAAAGAATAAATTAGAGACACTTATACTCCAATGGACTTACCTTGAGCATATACTCACAAGGGAAATAGGGGAAAAGGAAAGGGGGTGGGGGAAAGTAAAGAAGGGAAAGAAAAAAATTGAAGGTAAAAATAAAAAAGTTTTGGGGAGTTGTATGGAGGGCAGAGGAATGGGAAAAAATGAAAATATACCATGTACAAGTACAAATTTATAATGTTGAATATGACCATAATGTATATCGAAAATATACCAATAAACTCAATAAATGGAAAAAAACGTACAGTTTTCATGAAAGTGTAAACAGCTGGATTTAGGGTATCCAATTCCAAAAAGTGAAGGCGACCTTGTTTCTTGGTGACTTCAGCACAGGTGGGACGCTGGCCTGGTAGAACACAGAGGTGCGTTCTCATCATCGCAGCCCTAGCTTCTACGTCCCCGAGCACCCCTTCAGTGCCGGCCCTACACCCCAGGCTTGTAGATCACTCCTACTGCTCACAGCCCGCTCTCCCCCGCCCGGCTCGCCCATCGAGGCCACGCCCCCCTGCTCCAACAAGCTCCAGCGGGCGCATCGTGACCCGCCCTCACCCCGTGGCCACACCCCTAACCCGGAGCTCCGAGCCCGCTCGAGACCACTGAAGACGCAGGTGTGTGCAGACGCTGCGCCTGCGCATCGGCCGAGCCCCAGGTGAGGAGCAGGAGGCCTTAATCTGGACCAATCCGAGCGCCTGGCGACAGAGTGAGACCAATCAGGAAGAGGGGTGTGGCGCGCGGGAACCCGCCCTGCTGTTGGCGGCCACACCCGGCCGGGTGGCGGTGGTTCCTCACACGCCGTGGGTGCTGCGCTCTGGTCCCCTAATTTCGCCGCGTCCCTACTGCATACCCGCGGGCCCTACCACGCACGCTCTCGCCTCGGGACAGCCGCTCAGGAGAGCCTCGAGGTGGGGGCGGACGGAGCGTTGCCGTGGCGACGGCAGCGCGCGGCGCGCGGTCCCGGGAGAGTGCGTCGCGGCGGGCGGGGACCCTCCGCACCTCGGCCTGGGCCCGCACTGCGTCCGCAGGGGTCACAGCCGGGCCGCCACGGGGCCTCTAGGCGGCGTCTGCCGAGCCCCTGCGACATGCGTGACCGCCCCGCGCGACTGCTGCCGAGGCAGGGACTGTCGGGTCGCTCCACGCCGGGTGACTGAGAAAACCGTAAGTGACAGTCGGGTTGAGCCTCAGTGTTCCTCGGAGGCGTCTCGGCACGCCTCACAGACAGCATCTCGGCCTGTCCCGCGGGTCAGCCCGGGGCAGGGGCGGTTCCCGGACCCGCTCTGCGGCGGTCACCCGGAGGAGGCGTGGCGGGCCGCGGGGAGCCGGTGCACTTGTGCATAGGTGGGAGGAGACGCGGAGCGCTGGGCTTCGGTCAGGTCCGCAGTGATCGCCGAGTGCCCTCGGCGTGCTAGGGTCGTTGTTACTCTTACTTCACGCTTGTGCAGGCGGAGGAGGCGGATTACATCCCCTACCCGGTCCATATTCCCCAGTACTCACTGGGGCAGGGACCTAGGGCCTTCACCATGAGCTATATCCTCAGCTTTTTAAAAAAATTTTGATTTTGAGACAAGTCTCGCTAAATTGCCCAAGCTGGTCTCCAAATTATGATTCTCCTGCCTCAACTTCCCAGAGTGCTGGGATTACAGGTCTCTGTCAGCACACCTGCCTGAAACATATTTTCGTAGCCGGAAGACAGAGAACCGAGGGATGGGATTATATGGAGACTTTTTAAATATACAAACGCTTTATTAAAAACTAATATTAGTTACTTAAGTAGAAGTTAAAATATCAAATATATGGAAAGATAGTGAGGAAAACTGCTTGATAAATAGTTGATGGTAGAACAATCTATTCTCAAAACAGAAAGTAGAACAGTGAAAGAATTACTGATGTTAGCGATTGTTTCGTTTTGCGCCCCTTGTCGATCTTGTAGTTCTTCACGTGTATCCAGATTGAAACTGTGTCCTGTAGATAATGGGGACCTGGGGCTGCAGCTCACTGCTAGTTTGACTCCCACAGACCCACAGTATGTATAGTTAAGCCCCAAGTGAGTGCTCAGCGCATGTTGTTGCCCTGGGGTATCTAGTTTGCTAAACAAAATCACTCTCTGTTTTGCTTTGCTGTGAGTTAACTAACGAAGGCAAGTAAACCATTACAGCAAATGGCGTTTCACTGTCAGGGTAAATTACTGTTAGATTAAGTACACAATCCAAGGAGCAAATTTTTATGAGTGTTTTTATGTTGTCAGACTGAAAAGAAAATTCAGCCATGAACCACTATTTGTATGCTATAAAGTTACCAGAAGACTTTTCCTGCCCCAAACCATTCAAACCACATTGGACTTAAGAGCAATATATATATAATGTATATATATATATATATATATATATATATACATGTGTATATATATATTCCTGGCTTTTGTAACTTGATTTTAAAATCAGAATTCTAAAAATAAATTTAATTTCGAAGTTGTAGCTTATAGCTTTTATGTATCATGGCAACCAAACATGAAAAAAAGTCTGTATTTGCACTTAAACGTGTGTGTGTGTGTGTGTGTGTGTGTGTGTGTGTGTCGGGGATTTAGCTCAGTGGTTCCGGCGCCTGTCTTGCAAGCACAAGGACCCGGGTTCAATCCCCAGTAACCACATACCACACTGCGTGTGGAGACTCATGCCCAACAGCAATCAGTACCACATACCACAGTGCCGGGTGTGGTGGCTCACGCCTGTAATCCCAGCACTCGGGAGGCAGAGGGAGAAGGATTGCTGTGATGTGAGTTTGAGGCTGAGCTCAGGGCCAGCCCGAACTACAAAGTGAGACCCTGTCTCAAAAATCCTTAAAAAAAAAAAAAAAGTGTGTGTGTTTTGGGTAAGACTGAGCCTCAAGGTTTCACAAATGTTGAATTATACTCTATCACTGAGTTCCAACCCCAACCCAAGTCTTGGAATAATTTTTCTGTACCTAAACATGCTTAAATGTTTGTCTAAATATATGGTTAAATGGAGTGTATGGAGGGGTTGCTAGATCTTCACCAATCACTGGTAAAACAGGAGTCCATTATGATTGACTTTATTCCAAAAAGGGCATATAAAGGAAGGCGTATCATATCAAAGGTGTAAAAGAATTCTAACTCAAAATCCATATTACTATACTTACAGTGACTAATCATTAGGAGTTTTGAAATACCGTATTGGTGTTACTAATATTTAGTATCCTTAAAATTTCTGCTTATGTACCGTGATGTTGTAGGTTTTACTTTGTAACCACAAACAGTAATTAGTATTGTAAGAAAGGTAAAGAAAAATGTATGAAGGAGTGTTAGTTTGGGATTATTTTGTGATCAGTTGTTTTTTTTTTTTTTCTGATTAAGTAGGTAGTACATAAAGACTTCCAACTGCGATTTTTAAAGCCTAGTGAAGAAAAATTTTGGCCTTCATTAAAATAGATTCCATTGTACCTTTTCACTTTTGAGTGGAAAGGAATTGTACTTTACTAGAGTGAGCTGAACTAGTATTACTTTATCTGAACTAAATTGAATTTTGTTAATATGGCACCTTGTAATTTAAATTTAATGAGAGTTAAGTTCCTTTGCCTTGTCTTTCATGAGATGTTTATGATTATTTTGAAAACATAGCTTCATTTAGAAATATTAAAGAATTGTGTAGATAGTCACTAGCGTTCAGTGCTCTATGATGCACCAAGAGGAGGAACTAATTTGCTAGGAGAGAGTGGAGCAAGTGAATAAACTCAACATTGATGATACTGTATTTTTATTTCCACCAGCAAGAAAATCCCTAAATTAAAATGGAAAAATATGAGAATCTAGGATTGGTTGGAGAAGGAAGCTATGGAATGGTGATGAAGTGTAGAGATAAGGACAGTGGAAGGATTGTGGCCATCAAGAAGTTCCTAGAAAGTGACGATGACAAAATGGTGAAAAAAATTGCCATGCGAGAGATCAAGTTACTGAAGGTGAGTAAATGAGTTCTTTCTTGGTCAAGATTAGCTTTATGATTGTAGAAAAAACATTGCTGTGTCTTTATATTTGTTTTGCTTTATAATAAACTTTTAAGATGTGAATTTCTTTTCCAGTAAGAAATAAAGTTTTTGAATGTACAAATTTCGTGAATGTAAAAATTATTTTTTAAAATACTGTTGCCGTTTCTATCTGCCCATCAGTCGTCTCTCTCGTCCGTGTTTGGCCTCACGGACATCACCAGGGTCACTCACTTAACCTCAGTTCTCAGTTCTGGGCACACACATGGTGCTTCTGCAAGGAGGGCTGTGACTCCTCCCAGGGAGAGGTGTGAAGTGGTCAGCCCAGGGAAGGGTGACGGGCTCGATGGCTTACCAGCCTGTGCATCCAGTGGGACCTCCCCGGGCGTGCTGTCTTCCCAGCAAGCAGTGTGACGAGGTCTGTGGAGACTGGCTCGGGAAACCGGTCAGAGACTCGGCCTGGACCTTGCCACAGTTCCTTAACCCTAGACAGGAAGCAGGTGCTTCGTGCACAGTGACCCGGCACACCTGTCCTAGAAAGGAAATGAAGGCTGCCTGATGCCAGCCAGGGCCACCTCATTACCTTCCTATTGTGTGATTTTTGTTTTTGATTTCATTCTTCGTGCTTATTCTGGGTTATGATACAGCTAGCTATTCTTCCCAACTTGTTGAGATAGATGCTCCCTTCTTCCATTTATAGCACCTCCTTTCTGATAAATGCACATAAAGATATACATTCTCTCTAGAAGCAGTATGGTATGTATCTCAGAAATATGATTGTTAGTTCAAAGTATTTTCTTATTTTCATTATAGTTTCCTTAATCTGGGTTATAAATAACTCAAAGTTAAAGTTTCTTTTTTT
>PVIR01023931.1:0-26480 GCA_004026965.1 Petromus typicus
AAAAAATTTGGCATTCACAAATGAAGTGGAAGTTAGTTGATGATACTTATAATAGTAAAATAGCATGTAATTGACAAACTACAGCTAAAAACAACATCCTTAAATAAAGGTATACGGTGGTGAAAAAAATTAAAATGTTGATGCTTGAGGGACATAAAAGTGTCACAAGTGGTATGCATGCAGGAAAAATGTCCTTCCCTAAACACATTAAAGGCAAAGACTGTCACACACCAGACACACAGATAAGAAAAGAGGTCCTGGTGGGATAGAAGGAAGAGTACACTTCTGGAGCATATGGGGGGAAAGATGAGAAGCTTGAATACAAAGGAGGGGTCTGACTGACCCATGTGTCACAAACGATGACACACTTGAGAAGCTGCGAGGGAAAAGATGACAGCATAGAAGTTAGAAGATAAAATATGGAATGTTTTACTATTATGGAGACAGCTGTTGCCTTGTGAATTGCTCTTCTGAGTCAGCTTGCCCTGCTTCTGTTTTGCCTTTCATGTTGGCGGGTGGAGCGAAGGAATTATCAGGCAGCCTCCTGAGATCCTCCAATCTTAGGAGTATTCCCCTTGTTTCTACTGAACGCATTAAATAATTCATCAAATGTGTTTTCCGAGTCTGCTAAGAATAGCAGTATAATTTTTATTCTACAAAAAAGGGGCCAGAGAAGGAATGTACCCAAACAAATGCAGAATTATAGGAACAGAAATGGTAGTTCGAACCCCTTCCATCTTGGCGTCAACATATTAAGCTATGTATTTCTTCATCCATATCACACACGTCATGTTCATCCAAGTGAACTCACCTTTATCACTCCAGTCTTAGAATATATCTCAGCTAGGATTTACTGTGAAGGGAGGGGAAAAGTCAATAAAATAGTACATTACCTATGATCCTAAGGTACTCTTAAACCTTCAAAAATGGAAGCCCATATTAGCTTCACGTTATTTCATTACTAAATAGTAATACATGTTTTACACTAATTAATCTTTGCTGCTAACATGACTGGATTAGGAGAATCCAGGAGCGGTTACTGGATCAAAGAGGCAGTCCCCTCATTTGTGGCTTCACCAGTTGATGTGCATAGCTGAATGGGCGCTCAGGGGTTAGGCCCAATGGAAGAGGCGGTTCCCAGGGCCTCGCTTTCCCAGACATCAGGAAGCGAACCGCGTTGCCCTGTCATGTTGCCCCACCATGGTGGAGAGAGCCGACCGTGGACTGAAATCTATGAAACTGTGAACCAAGTTAAACCTCTCTTTCTTCATCTTTGTATGTTGGTATTTTGTCCAGGCAACAGAAAAGCTATCTGATACATTCTGTCTAGTAGGATTTCTATAGAGGCTGAAAAGAACCTGCTACTGCTCTGAGTTTTTAAGACTTATCTATGCACAAAATGAGATAATAAGTCATCGCTTCGAAAGCTGTATGCAGTATGTACAGATGCCAATTCCCCACAGTGAATGTATTTATTATGTCACAAACATTTTTAACAAAATGTAGAAATAAATAAAATTAAATTAAAACCCATATCTACAAAAAAATGCGCAGATTTTGGAAGTGTCGTATTGAGACACAGCAGGGTAAGGACTTGGCTTTTATTCCACATCTTCCGTGCACCACTGTGCCATTGCAAACAGGTGACCAAAATTTCTGGTTCTTCTGTTTCTTCGTCTGTGATATTAAGATAATAATATCAGATCTTATGAGGTTTTCTTAAAAATTACATGAATTAAGACTTCTAAAGTATTTCAAACACCATTTGATACACATATAATTAGTAGTACTATCATTATCACATGATTTATCATGAAAATGCTCTTACCTATGGTTTAGATACACCACCAACTTAAACAAATATTTAGTTTCTTAAAAAATTAAAGTTTTAAAGTATGGTTTCCTGTGAAAATAAAAAAAAACAATAAATAGTGAAAGTCACTTAAAGCCACTGAAAGAATGTTTGAATCACCATCTTCTTGGATCACAGATACATAAAAAGATTGGTGCAATTACTTTACTATAATTTTGGAAAGAAGAAGAAAATATACCAAATTGAAAATAGTGGCTACAGCTATCAACATGCACTGTGTAAGCATTACTTTGTGCACACAAGAATGAAGAGAACATGACCGTAAGGCAGATACTTATAGAATATTCTGGTAAAAGTTTACAGATACAATGAGCAAAAACTGCATCATTTCAGATGATCCCGGTATTTGTGCATTTTGGAATTTAGAATATCAAAATAAACAGAAGATATCTGATAACATCAGTGAATAGTTAGATGTACAACAGGACTGGGCATGACTAGGAAATGCCAAGGCAGTTGTTTGGGATGCAACATAATGCCACATCTGGAAAATCACATTCATGGAGTTTCATTATAATAGAGCAGTTGAAAAAGAAAAATAAGCAAGAAAAGGAAGAAGAGAGGAAATAAGAGGAAGATGAGAAAGATGAGTAGAGAGGCACAAAGAGGAGTTCAAGCAAGATGAGGCAGAGTTCAATTTTGAGTAATCTTTTAAAATTAAAATGTTCTATGGGCCGGGGAGTTAGCTCAGTGGTTCTGGCGCCTGTCTTGCAAGCGCAAGGACCCGGGTTCGATCCCCGGTAACCACATACCATACTGAGCGTGGAGACTCACGCCCAGCAGCAACCAGTACCACATACCAGTGCCGGGCGTGGTGGCTCACGCCTGTAATCCCAGCACTTGGGAGGCAGAGGCACGAGGATTGCTGTGAAGTTGAAGGATGAGCTCAGGGCCAGCCTGAACCACAAAGCGAGACCCTGTCTCAAAAAACCTAAAAAATAAATAAATTAATTAATTAATTAATTAAAATAAATTAAATTAAAATGTTCTAATAAAAATGCCAACTTATGGAACCCTGGTATTGCACACTGGCTGGAAGGAGCTTCCTGAGAGATGGTGTGTTTCCCCTGGACCTTACCGCTCATACCTGCTTTGGGGGGGGGGTTACCTGTTCTATGTACCACCTTCCTATGGGTTTTAGTTCACAATACACAGTAGGGCATTTGAAGCCTAGTGAACAGAGTGATTAAAATACACCAGAGCATTCTTCATGGCAGAATAATACTCTACAGAAAAACTACATCTTCATTATCTAGTCTCCAGTTGCTGGATATTTTGGTTGTTTCCAAGATTTAGCTATCAGAAACTGAGCTGCTATAAATATGGGTGCACATATATCACTGTGGTATGAATCTTAATTATTTTGTGTAAATCCCTAACAGGGGAATAGCAGGGTCAAAAGGAACCTCTAATCCTAGTTTTTTGAGGTATCTCCACACTGATCTCTATAGTAGTTGTACCAGTCTACATTCCCACCAATAATGAAGAAGGGTTCCTTTCTCCCTGTAGCCTCACCAGCATTTGTTGCTGGTTTATTTCAAAATAGAAGCCATTCTTAAATGGATGCACCTTCAGGACACACTCATAAATGAAATAAATAGGTCACAGTTGTGTAAATACCTTTTCTCTGATATGAGAAACTGAAATGTATGTGAGTTCTAAAATGTATGTTAGATATTGTATAATATAAACTCTTCAAAGGTAAATGGGGTAGGGTAAGTAATGAGAGGAAAGAAAAAATTGTGATGATGATTAAAAAAATGGAAACAAAGCTTATGTATATAGGAGGTGGGAGTTGTAGGATGCATAGGGGAATGGGAAAAAATGAGAATCAAGTCATGTCATATACTGGTACAAATTGTCAATGCTGAGTGTGATCATGATATGTATAAAAATGTACCTATTTCTTGATTAAAAAAAGAAAACCACCACGGCAGAGCATGCTCAAAAGGAATGTTACATCTCTGCCATTGTACGTGTGCTCTATGACGTGGAGAACCAGTGATTGTTGCTAGTTTTATTTTAAGTTTACTTCAACTTTCTAGCTTAGATGAAAATCAAACTCAAATATTTTCCTTTTGTCCTTTCATCTTCCTTCAAATATGTTTTTATTCTCTCCATTTTCCAAATACTAGAAAAAAGTGCAGCCTGTCAACACCTCTTCAGAAAAGCCTCCTTTAAATCCTTAATTAGTATTCACAGCATTAGCGGAGTCCTTTTCCTAGTACATGATCCTAACACCTACTGACACCTATCAGATTAGTACGTCTCTAAATGTTCTTTAATGTTTTTAATTCCTTCACGGTCTTGAGCTCTTTTTACAATTCTTTTTCTGTTTTCAAACAATCTATTTTCCCTGAATGTCTCAAGCAGATCTAGGAGGAATTTTTGCTGATATTTTTTAGTTCACTGGCTTCATGAAAATTTTATGTAAATGAGACCGTGGATCATAAGAACTGTTAGATACATCTCTTTGGGAATAGGAATCTGTCTGTCCCATAATGACAATAACGTGAATTTTTATTAACTGTTTCTTCTGAGCCAAGTCCTTTCCTTAGTGCTAAATATGTATATCAACACAGCTACTCTTCCCAACAATTTCAACCGCATAGTGCAGAGGATAGACACTATTTTTGCCTCCATATTGTTGAGATGAGAAATAGAGTCATAGAACATGGAAGAAGTTTCTTAAAACAACACAGTTCATAGCCAATTGATGTTTCCAAGCTGGTCAGATCCACTTCCTCACAGCTCACTTCCGAGTAGTTCGACTTCTCTCAAACCCTAGGGACAGCACTTACTGTCTGGGATACAGGACTCAGCCTGAGAGCATTCATTGACTTCAGGGTAATTACAAATAATGGTAAGAAAAGAATATAGAGCAGATAGCGGAAATGGAAATTGTAAATGTTCAGCTATCATTTTTAGTGACAACAAAGAGGATGAGAAATGTAACATTAAGTTCTTCTCTGTGGCTTCTTAGTAGTATCTGCTCATTTTCTCATAGTCTGCATTGAAACATGCATGTTTAGAGTACAGAAGTGAGCCACAAGAGATTCTCACATCACAGTTCTCTTCAATCCATACATATTTTGTATTTGCAAAGATTTGAAAATATATAAAGCAAAGAGAATCATATAGTCCATATTTGTGCTTCTATCACATCAAATTGATGTGCTTTCTTTATCTTTTTTTCTTGGTAAAATAAATAAAACAATAAACCACTTCCATGTCCTCTAGGGAGCACAATTCGTTTTCCTTGGCATGATCTAATTTTCTTTGATCTAAAGATCCTGGTTCACAGCCAAGAGTGAATCTCTTTCCAGCCAAGATGAATCTTTTCTCATAATTCAATCCTCTTTCCAAATAACATATAGAAGGAGACATGTTAGCTCTAAAATTATTCTTGAGACTGGCTTAGTAAGGTAAGCTATAAAAGCTCAATCTTCCTTATACCTTGCTTTGTAGTAATTCCAATTCTCCCTTTATCCTAAGGATAACTCTTAATATATTTTCAGCTTAGAAAAGCATCTGTCTGAAATGTTCCTTACTGTATCACTCAAGACACACTGTTGAAGCTCTTGAAATGTTCTCCTCCTCACAAAATAATTTTAGACTTTCAGGTCTTATCCAGAGAAGCTCTCCTTAAAAACACAAGAACCAGTAAGTACCAGCCATAAAAATCCTTTAGTTTTGTAATCTGAATTGACACAAATGTAGGAGAGAAGTTTTGTTTCTTCATCTTCTTTCATATATTCTACTTCAGGGAAAGAATATTGTAGGATTATAAGCTCTGTACTACTGTTACCAGCCCCATTTTTTTTATTTCCAGTGAATGCTCCAAGTATACTGTTATGAATCACATTTTCTTTCAATTAATTAACTTCTGAACACCTATCTCCTAATTATAAGTGTCTCCTGGCTTCTTTTCCTTCAAGAATAGTATTTTTACTCTTTGCTGATCACAAGGTCATGGTAGTGAATACGTTAGCTGTGTAAATCAAATACTTCCAAATACTTGCTCTGGGTAGTTGCCCTTAAGTAAATATTAATGCATATAAAATCATAAAATGGTTCATAAATACACTTTATATTAAAATAATATTTTAGTTATTTGCATAAATTTTCAGCCTATAAATAACGATAACTATTCTTTAATAATCTTAGATCTATACATACAAAGAAACATAATTTGGAACTATGTGGAAAGTGAAAAAAAAAAAAAGGCTGCCAAACTATTTTGTAGTGGGAAATACTGTGCCTATGTGTAAAGAGTATTTATATCACATTACTATATATATATATATATATAAATACATATAAAATAAAGATATATAATATAAATATATGTATATTTATATATCAGATATAAATTTAAATAAATATAAATATTTGAATATAAATATATAGATGTGCAAATTAATATCATATATATGTATATAGTTTTCTTTCATATGAGATTCTAGTTTATGGTCAAATTCTGGATATACGTAAATCAAGAGTTGAATTATGAGTGACAGTGATTTACTTAGGTTTTCCTAAATTTTCTGTACTACTTCTCACATCCAAAAGCACACTGTTGTCCAGCCAGAAGAGCTTCAACAACATCCATTGCAACACCTGAAAATCGTCAGCATTTTCTGGAGAAAGAGTAGTTTGTATGACTGCTGCAATGATTTGCTCTCGAATTTTCCCTGGATTTAGAAGAGTCAGGAAATCACACTCTACAAAGGTGCTTGGGCTCAGAATCAGTACACGACTCTTCAACACCATACCATGTGCTTCTGAGACTTCACCTCCTCTGCATCGTGTGGGACCACAGCCTTCTCCCTTCTGCCTCTGCCTTTGATGACACGGCTTCCTTTGCTGTCATTTCTGAGAAATTGAAACTGTCCCACTTCACTCATGGCCCTAGGAATCTCAATGGAGCTATAAGGCAGAGGTCTTGCTTCTGGGACAGTGACTCACACAAGAACATGAAGAAGGATGCCAGGACTTGCGCAGCTCTCCGATCTCCACACAGAGTCTCAGGCTGACAACTCCCTCCATTGGAGAACAGGACATTGTTGGACACGTCCCTCTGGCTGTCTTTTGCTGAGTGTGGGAGTGCTAGTGCTGAGCTGCCCACACTGTGAGGAAGTCTGTGAAGAACTGTGTGGAGTCTCTTCTAGCTAGGATTTCTATGCTTCTCTGCGGATTGTTTCTCTCTTAAGGATAACAATCTAGTCTTAAAGCCTCTGGTCACCTTCACTGAAGCCTAGAGACATATTATATTCATATATATATATTCATATATATATACAATATATTCATATATAATATATACAATCATATATATTCATTTATATTGTATGTATATACATATTCATATATATACAATATATACAATTCATATATATATATATATATATATATATATATATACACACAATATATACAATGTTTCCTGGTGGACATCTTTTTGCTCATGTGATAGAAAAACCTGTTCACATGCTTCTGACACATAATTATTAAATTCCACAGGTCTAGGTCACTCACATTTATCACACTCTTAGAGGCTATATTTTACTTTAGTGGTGAGACAAACCATATTTTTCACTCGATTATGTTTCTTAATGGATAAATCCCATGGGCTCGTATCTATCGTGCTGCTCATGAGATCTCTCTAATTCCCCTCCGTTTTTCTAATTCTCAAACCCTACACTGTGTTTAGTGGCCCAGACAAAACATCTTTAGAGCTCTGCCAAAGGAAATACACCACAATCAATTACAAAATATCATCAGTTTTTGTCTCTTTTTTCTATTATCATGTGGGGAAATAATTTTATGAACTTCTTAGTGTTTTCTGCCTCAGTGACAAGACTTTCCTGTTATGGGACAATGTTCTGAGTGGAGTTTTTTGTACTTTATTTTAAAATATCTACTATTTTTCCCTTTTAAAGACCAATTGTTCTTCTCTATAATCTTATTGGCAATTATTTTCCTTCCTTCCTCATTGACCATGAAGTATATTGAATAGTCACAAACATGATCTACATGAAAAAATTATATAAATTAGGCAATGATTAACTTTAATATTATATCAATTAATTTGTAAGAATCACTTATATTGTCATAACTAGTGTACTCATTGAATGTTATATTTTTTAAAATTAGTTTATATGTTATGATATCTTACCAGATATTCTATCAATCATATCAAACAATGTTCACACTCATTGGCATATTTTGTTACTAGATGATCTTTGGATGGCAAGAAAAGGAAAAAAGGGGAGAAGAGACCTGAACATTTAAAAGTAAAATTATATTCCCTCAATTCCCTAAATGTTCTGAATTTACCCTAGTCTTCAACCTAGACTTCCCCAGAAAAGTCTCTAGAGTCAGCTCTTCCCTGAAACTTAGACAGTAAAGCAATTACCTTGGAATTCACACATAGAAAAAGGTATTATAAGCCTGTTTCCTGGAACTGAAGAGAAAAAAAAACTTAACTAGTGCAAAGAAAAGGTGCCTTAGTGATGGTAGCGAGAAGTATTTGGGAGTCATTTATACTGAGAAGGATACAGTGATTCCCTGTATGTTCTCCCAGACACAACACAACGTGTAAGGAAGACAAATCTCTTCATTTACATTTGTTTTGATAATTACTTGTTCCCATATAAGAGATGCTATGATTGCATTCTATTTTGATTGTATTTTCACAAAAATTTTCCAAATGAATGAAAGCATACCAGATATTGTCCTCGACACTATATCTTTCTAGCAGTGATCATACAGAGAAAAGATTTTCTTCCCTGTAAGGTTCACAGTTTCAAAGTCCATATTTCATCTCATACAAAGGCTGAGTTTATTCTAAGTGGTGTAAAGAGTACACGCTGAGTTTTCTCTGCACTTGTATTTGGCAGAAAGTAAACAGTGCTTCTTCTGTGAGTATTCCATGAATATGCCTTCAGATTCTTAGTAGATCGGTGTAGGTCAAAGTAGAAGCATTTTAGAAAATATTTGTTAGTCATTTCAATTATGACTGAAGAAAGGGCAAAATTAGGATGCGATTTAGTGCCTCAAAATGTAATTTTTTATTTTTTTTTCTTTTCTAAATGTAATGAGTATGGACATTACATATAGATAATGGAGTCAGATGAGAGTCAACTTCCAGATCTGTGATTACTAGCTTATCACTGTGAGATCTGGAGTTCTTGTTTTTTCATTCATGACACAGAAGTACTGTCCTGGATTAATCTTCTGCTCAGAAAGCAGAAAGTTAATGAATCAATTCTTCCTAATAGTGCTATCAAACTAATAATATCATAAGATCATAGTTTAAAAAACTACTCAAGAATGTTGAAGCAAAACAACCCAATTGAATTTAAAACAGGAAAGGGATGAGCCTCCTGTAGTAAAAAAGAGCAGAGAAGCCTTCACCTCCTGCTGAGGGACACGAGAAAGCCACCACATCGAGTCAATGACATTCGATGGCTTCACCTTCACACAGTTTACCATTAAACAGTCACAAGAGACTCCAGCCACGGAGCGAGTCTACTCGCCCTCCCTTCACCATGTGTGAGGCGGAGACGAGAACGTGAGGGCTGCGCATGCGGGCTGCGCATGCGGGCTGCTCCCCAGCGTGGAGACCTCTTCACTATACAGCAGAATTCTGGAGAATCTAACAACGGTATTACCAAGAAATTAAACCTGTAAGTAAATTAGCAGATCTAATCCAGCAACACGTAAAAAAACATAAACTCCGAATGAAGTACAAAATTTGTTTTAAGTGTGAAAATAGGCAATGCATGTCATGATGTCGACATATGCAAAGAAATAAATTACATGAGCATCATAAGGTGCACATTAAAAACAAAAAAGATCAACCACTTGAAATTCTTTAATCTCTAGGAATAAAATAGAACAGGAGGAACCTTGTTCAGTTTGTTAAATAGAAATTATTTTTTAAAAAAGCAATAAATATCATACTTGGGGATGAACAAGTAAAATACATTTATTTTCTTAACCTTGTAACAGAACAAAGATATTTACTATTTTTATGTCACTTGTGGAGGTCATAGCTCTGTACTGATCAGCAGAAAAATAAAAGACAATCAAACTGGAAAAGAGGAAAGTCTTTATCCAATATAACACGATTGTATATATTCTAGGGAATTGTAATTTAACAAAATCTTCAAGAACTAATAAATCAGATTGGCAAGGTCAAAAGACACATGATCAATATACAAAAATAATTGCATATGCCAACAGAAAGTAATTTGAAAACTCTACTGATATGTAGTTTTCTCTTTTTCCTATCTTTTTAAAAAATTTTTTTAGTCGGGCTTTGTAGTTCAGGCTGGTCCTGAACTCGCTATGTAGCCCAGATCAGCCCCAAACTTATAGCAATCCTCCCTTCTCTGCCTCCTGAGTGCTGGGATTACAGATGTGAGCCACCACACCCAGCATTTGTGATATGTGTCACTGGGGATCAAACTCAAGACCTCGTGCTTGCCAGGCAGATGCCAGAACCACTGAGCTAAGTCCCTTTCCCTGATATGTAAATATTTATGACTTTTTTTTGGGGGGGGCTGTACTACTGAGCTAAATCCCCAGCGCTACAATGATATTTTTAAAACTTCTATCTTGGAAAGCAGTAAAGAATACTGAGAGAAATTACAACATAAAAAGACAGGTGGCCAGTGCTCAGGTACAGCAGACTCCATCCTGTCAAGCTTTCCATTGTTTTTCTCACAGATTTACCATAGCTCTAATAAAAAATATCAACATGATTTTCATAGAAATCAAAAAGCTGATCTGCTCCACAAAATGGTATAAGCAAATAATCACCAAGCCCTGAAAAGTTGCTCAACTTCATTAATCGTCAGGAAAATTGAAAACAAAACTTTAAGGAAATAAAGTTTTATACCACATGGAATGGCTAAGGTTAAACAGACCAACAGTAAACTTCTGGAAAATGGAGCAACTCAAACTCTCACATTGCTGTTAGTGTAAATAAAATGAAAACATATCTTCTCCCTGTCAGGGTCAGCCTACACCTGCCTTGATCCTAATCTTGGGTATTTACCAGAGAAGTAAAAGCAAACATCCATAAAAATCCCCATATAGCATATTCAAGGATGCATTATCCAGAAGAGTTAAAAGAAAAAAACAATAAAATTATTCACCAGGATCAAATGGGATAATAAAAATATTATTTAGCACGAAGTAAGTCTGATACATAAGATTATCTAACACATGATTACAATTAGATGAAGTCCAAGAATAGTGAAGATAATATAAGTTAAAAGCTATCTCCCTCAGCTGGTGAAGGGTGTGCTTGACCTCTAAGGGGCAGAGGTCACATTTTTCACCTTGGTCAAAGTAATGTTCCATGAGTATATGCAACTGTCAAGACACATCAGTTCAAACATTAAAGGTTATTATATATTAGAAAACCTGAATTTTAAAAAGAATATGCTCAGATTTTAAGGAAAAAAAGAGAAGATAATGTTGAATTGCCATACATTGTTGACATACCATTCTTAACCCTGTTCTAGAGCATGTAAATACTATTTTGCCTTTACAGGAAGTCAGACTATAACACAATGGCTTCCAAAACTAGTAACCAAAATATTTTTATCATGAAGTCACTTTAGAAAAAGTACCTAATTCCAAGGAGAAGGCTACGTATATAATGAACAAAACACTAAACACAAAGATCATGGACCCACGCTCTGTTGAGCAGTGACTTCTTCCTTCTAAATAAGTCATTTGATCTCTGATGTCAAACACCTCATGGACCCTGCTTGTGCTCCAATTCTAAGCAAACTGAAGTGAGACTTCAAAGTGAGTGAAAGTGCTCTAAAATTCCAGAGTTGCAGAAAAATATGTGTGATTGTCATGATTACAGCCATCAAACTCTGATGTCTGTGAAACGATTGTGATTTTATTTCTCTCAATCCTGTAAAAACACTGAAGAAGCAGGAGTTAAGCAAAGCATTTCCTTTCAACGCTGGAGTTGAGCTCGCAGTCCAAAGTGACACAATTTATCTGGAAATGGACATCTTCGATTTGCTCATGGAATCGCTGCAGGGCAAACTGCAGAGAGAAAACTTAAACTCCCAATCGGTCTCTGGAGTACAGAGAAGATTGTCTCAACTGGAGAAAGAAAGGAAAGGAGTAAACAAGCCCATCAGGATTTCTCGTTGCTCAAGTCACAGCCTCTCCACTAACAGCCAAGGAAGTTACAGTTCTCTGTGAACTTGCCCCTTTCCATTTTTGTCACTATCTTCTGCTCAGTGAGTGCTAGGACCCCCCATGTTCTCAGTGTACAGCATGGGAAACTTGTAACGTGTACAAATATGTAGTATGGATTCAACACCCTCCCTCTGTTTTATTTCACAGATCCAGAAAAAGTAACCATTTTCTGTTTTAAATCTTAATTTATAAAAATGTTTATGACGACTCTGAAACTATCATTTGACTCAACACTTCTGAAGCATAAAACTATGAGGACTTCTTAGAAAGATGATGGGGAAAAACTCTGGGGACATCATAGTATTCCATCCTTGAGCATCACTTTACATTCCATACAATTTAGCTGAACACACTTCTATTCAATAGTTTCTGTGAGAAAGTAAGTTGGGGTACTATTTGCTTTATTTTTAAATCACGTTGTGTCTCAGCACATGTATGAGATTCTGGGACAGGTTCTTGGACAAAAGACTTGGGCTGATTTGAACATAGAATTTTTATCTCTTTTTCCTAAAATGTTTATTAATATCATGCTTGAGGAAACGCTATACTGGCATTTCACATGGATCTCGATTTGTGATGCATCCTGAAACCCTATGAATAATAATCTTGAAGCTTCTACTTAAAGAAGTAACTTAGAAGTGGAGCTCCAGATCCCATCAGATACTTGGCTGTTCACTTTGCAGAAGCAACTCATTCATCACTTTACTCTAACGTCCCTGGAGTTGATTTCCCAGTCTATAAAGAAAAAAAAAAAGAACAGAGAACGCAAGAATAAATATAAAAGATAAGTAGAAGTAGTTGTATTGTGGAACTTAGAATGGCATTTGGTTGGTGAGTTACATCATCAACAATGAAACAAAATTTATGTTTAGTAAAATAACAGCTTCCCCCATCTGAACACTAGTCAGCTTTGAGCACAAGAAATACTTTTTTTCTGGATTTTGTTTCACTTTGAGCATGAAATTTTACCAGTTTTTAATCCTAGACTCCCACATGCTAACACAGTTGATAATATCTACCCTAGCAATGTAGGCCACAATGGAGATAATGTTCAAGGGAAAGAATTATTTAAACATGCTTTGAAAAATGCAAAATACTGTCAAATGTGAAGTATGATTAAGGTATAAATTTCAAAGCCATAGTAGCTGGGCACCTTGTAGAGAGGGTCAGAGACCAGAAACGACTGGCAATTTTCCCAGTCAGTGTATAATTACTGCTTCATTTCAAGCATGAGTTTTCTCTTAACTCTTTAGAGAAGAGACAGAGATGATCAGCTTAGAGCTTGCCAAAGTGGCCGGTTTAAAATGAGAGAAATGTTGCAGATGAAAACAACATTGAGATTTCATCGCACTTCACATAGAATGGCTGCCATTTCAGAATCAGTCAACAGCAAATATTGGCGAGGCTGCAGAGAAGAAGGAACCCTTCTCCACTGTTGAGGGGACTGTAGCCTCATACAACCCCTGTGGAGATCAGTTTGGAGAATCCTCAAAAAGCTAGGATTGATGGTCCCATTTGACCCAGCCATTGCACTGCTAGGTATATACACACAAGAATTAAAAGACTCATATCACAGTGACATATGTGCACCCATGTTTATAGCAGCCCAATTTGTGATTGCTACATCCTGGAAACAACCCAAATGTCCATCAACTGGAGACTGGATAAAAAAGCTGTGGTTCTTTTACAGAATGGAGTACTACTCTGCCATAAAAATGATAAGTTTGAATCATTTCTACTTAAATGGACATACCTTGAGGATATCCTCATAAGTGAAATAAATAGGGCACAGATAGGTGCATATCACATCTTTTCTCTGGTATGAGAAAATAAAGATGTAAATGAGTCCTAGCATTGTATGTTATATATTGTGAAATAGAAAATGCTCAATGTAAAATAGGGTGAAGGGGGAAAATGTTGAGATTGTAACAAAAAATAAGGAAACAAATTTTATGTATATGGGGGGTGGTAGGGTGGGTAGGGCTATGGGAAGAAATGAGAATTAAGTTGTGTCTTATACTGGTACATATCCCCATTATGGAGTGCAATCATGATGTGTATATTTAATGTACCAATAAAGATTAAAAAAAAAAAGAAAAAAAGAAAAAATTTTTTTTAAAAAATGAGAGAAATGTTCCAGACCACCCAAGAAGCTTTATGAGAAAGAAATGTGACTCATAAAGAAAAGAAACTGAAAGAATGTGAATTTCCAGGCAATCCACATCCTTTTTAGTGAACCTCATTATTAATGGGTGTCAACTTTGAAGACCCTCTGCAGTTTCCAACAAAGACATGTTCTTGTTCAAGTCTGTGTCATTTCTACACATGCCAGATCTCTGTGTGTCTCAATATTTCTATATAATGAGGATAACCTCTTCGGTAATATTTAAATGCCAGTAATTCATGAAACTACCTCAAACGTAGTTTACAATATTCTTCATATATATTTTTTCTTTTTTTTTTTACTCAAATTCCTTTTATCTAAATTCAATTCTGTTCTTTGGCCTTTGTTTTACTCCAATAGTACCTTAGGCCCTTGGCTTCTCAAATGATATCTTCACATGATTCGAGTGTCAATGGAAAGTTCATGAGCAATAGAAGAATTTATTTATCACCCGCCTGCTGGTGCTGAATTTGTCCTCATGTGTCCATATATTGATGGCCTTGTCCTCGGGGCTGCTGGGAGATGGGGAAGATCATGGTGGAAACTTCTAAAGCCCTGAGCCAGAATAATCCCTCCCCTTTATAATTATAATGCCTGATCTCCTCAGGCATTTTGTCACAGTGACAGAAAACTAAGGCAATGATAGATCTACTCAAATATTACACTCTGGGTCCAGAAGTTTTCCATGAAGAGAGCACTCTCATTAGAGAAACTCTCACTGCTGTTTCCTTCTCTCTGGACCACTATGAAATGGGGTTTTATCTTTCTCAATGATCCATCAGGAAAAAAAAAACATACTGAATATTATTTGGAGTTAATGTCTACTATAATTAAGATAAAATTCACAGGCTTCTGAGAGTGCACTGTCAATTTGACTGGATTTCAAGGTTCCCGGAGAGGTGACGAGGTCCGGGAGCGGTGCAGATTCGAGCGCTGATGTTTACACCGGACCATGCTGGTCAGAGGCGGCTCCGTCGGAGGTCAGAGCCTTGCCCGCCTCCTTCTCCAGTCCTGACTCCTGCCTGGAAGCCAGCAGTGGTCTGACGCGTGGGCAAAAAGAAACCATTCCTCCTTCAGGTTGTATATGTCAGATGTTTGGTGCTAGGAAAAGGCTCTAAATGTTAACTTAATTTTATTAAGAAGATAATGGTGGAGGGCAGGGGTGAGCTGAGAGGAACATAACACTGTGTCAGCCTATGAAGGCTGGGATAAGAACTTGGAGTTTCCGATGGCCAAAATTGGGGGGTGAAAAGAAGTTTTGTTTGTAAGAATATTTTCACATATTTATGTTTTGATGAAATAAAAGATTGACTTCCTTTGGATAATAAAGTAGGACATCTGTCCTATTTTGTAGAATTGAGGGATGGTTACCTATGAAAATATATAGGTACGTATTTATATTTTAGTTCACCTCAAAATCCATTTAAAAGTAAATCACACTAGTTTTCCCAAACATGTAAATCTGAAAGCAAAAGAGGAAATTACTTAAATAAATGCTACACAGATCCATTTGAACTGTAATTATTCTTAAGTATATAAAAAGAAAAGTATATTGCCTGGTGGGCTGCTCCTCTGAAAGTTTTGAAGCAGGATTATATTTCCAATTTTGAAGACGTTGCCAAATTCCAATACTTATTTTATAGATAAAGAATTAGAAGACTGATTAAGAAGCGTCGTCAGTGAGACTTCTACGCGAGAACTCTGGAGTAGAGCCTGAGTTCCCGTCTTCTGTTACGCTTTCGCTCAACAGCGGACCTGAAGCTCCTGCCTTGTTACTTAGCTCGGTTTTGTGGAAGGGTAAAAACACCCAGAGGATTTACATTTCCTAGACTGGGCTGAAGGGAGCTGTTACTTCCTGCTCGAGATTGGGTTGTTTATCTACTCATTTCTTTCTCTGACTCTTCTTTCCTACTTCAGAAATCAAATCACTATTCACATCTGTTTCCATGATAAAGCAAGTTAAAGTTTTTCTGGTCAACACTGACACCTGGTGGCCGCCTCAAAAATTTCTTCACTTGACTAAGAGAGTTGGACAGTGGATTATTAGACACCAACTTGCCAAGCCTAACGGCTCACGCCTGTAATTGCAGCACTCAGGAGAGGGAGGAGCGAGAATTGGGCCATTTAGGGAGTTCGGGGCCAGCCTGAACTACAACTCCTACAACTCAAAATCTTGTCTCAAATAATAATAATAATAATAATAACAATAATAATAATAATAATAATAGATATCGTTCTTAGCATGAGAGAGACCAGGAAACAAAGAAAGAAGATAGCAAATATAATTCTATAAAAATCAAAGGAGCTTTCAGAATGGCAGTAAACCACGCAAGGAAATCATTTTTTCTAGGCTAGAAATATCTCTTTTCTAGTTCATTACTTTCTTCAGTTTATACAATAAATAAATGAAAAACATACTTTCCTGTAGTTTTATATTACTGAAGCCAATAGCCAAATAATAAAAATATTAGGAAAAACAAAAACAGAGCAAACAGAAACATACTAATAACAAAACAAAAAACGTTCTTAATATCTAGTTTTGAGGCTCAGAAAGTCTAAACACTACTGTGATTTAAAAAAAAAATGGGCAAAATGTGGAAGAGATTCAAATTAAGAGACAGGAGTTTTTCCAGCAGGGAGGTTTCTGTGGACTTCAGAGAAACGAAGTCAATAAGCTCAGGTCCCAGAAGCTGCCGCCCACACGACACACCTGCTGGAGACCCCTTCGTTTGCAAGGGCTGCTGGGATCTAAGAGCGGACCGAGGGCAGGGACCGCTTGAGCAGCTCTCCCATGCTCCCAGTGATGCCGCAGCAGAGTTCCTGTACCCACCGACGAACAAGGGCAGAGGCCAGGGAAACAGGACCAAGAACACGATGGCCTTGTTATCTTCGTGGATATCAACACCTAGGACTAATACCAAAAATGAGACCCGTTCCCTTCCTACTCCCCATAAAGTATGATGAGTAATCTAACCTACAGACTCAGCTAAACCACAGTATGCGGATGTTTGCTGAGCATCATTCTGCAAAGGTATTTCTGAGCTGGAATTAAGATACCGATGGCTAAACTTTTGAGTTTAACAGATTACATGGACTGTAATCTGGAGGACTTTGTACAAGACTGACTGGTCCTGAGGAGAGAAAATTGTGCCAACGGTGCACTAACGATGCCCCTCGGGTCTCCAGCCTGTCTTCTCTGTAGATTTTAGATTTGCTAAACCTCACAACCTCACAAGCCGGTCCTTAAAAATCTCTCTCCCTGTCCCTCCATCCACAGTGCATGTGTGTACTGAACATATGTATCATCCTATTGATTCTGCTGTTTGCTTCAGGGAGAACCTTTATACATAAACTCCAAGAGATTAAACATAGCTCAAGTCAAAATGCATCTACACATGTTAAGGGAATTAAATGAATTGATAGTAAGAATCTATCACTACTGCTGGACTGGAGATGATAAGTGGGAATTAACTTGTTAGGCCAAAAAGAATTCTTCGGTTCATTTGAGCTTGTATGTTGAAATACCATTGTCTATTGCACCAGTGAAAAGGAGCGAGACGAGAGAAATGTTTTCGTGTTGAGATGAGTGAATCCAGGGCAGAACCTTCAAGTGTTTATAATTTGTGCCCTTCATTTATAGCACATCCATCAGTAACATTGTTTTCATAAGCTTTATGCAAAGGTCATCGTTTATTAAAGAAAATAAAGCCAAACGGTGCATCAATTCCTAACAAAAATTGTCTTGAAATGCATGTTATAATGACTCTAGGACACCTTTTTTAAATGTTGTCTTACTGCGCTAAAAACACTTAACATGAAATATACCCTCATAAAATTCTAAGTGTAGAGTGCAGTCTTATTGACTACAGACACAACACTAAAAGTGAGTCTCTAGAACTCACCTTGCTTAACAGAAACTTTTAGGCTGTTGAGTTAATTCCCTTTCCCCAGTCCTATTGCAACCAGCATTCCAACATTTGATTCTATGATTTTGGATATGTTGGATATCTTACATTAGTGGAATTTTTCAGCATCAATCCTGCCTCTTCCTTCTTTCATTTAGTACAGTATTCTTAAAACTCATCCCGGTGGTAATCCTGGGAAGAGAACGCAGCCAGAACCCTTGTGGCGAACTCCAATCCCCCAATAGTCCCACAGTTGAATAGTTAATAACCAATAAGCTACAAAATCAGAACCTTGAGTTTTAAAAGGCTGAGCCCGAGCTCAACTCTTGGTTCTCTGAGCAGTGGCAGCCAAGGTCAAATACTGCAGCAGCTGAAGCGGAAGCAGAAGAGCCCATAACCTGAGCTCATTTCACCTTTATTTGGTACCAAGCCTTCAACCCATAGTCCTAGCATGCATAAAACAGGGTGGTCCCACAATAATCCCTATAGTTGAGGATTACATCAGGCAAGGCAGACATCCTTAAATCCCAGTAATTCACAGAAAGTCTTAAGACCAATATTTCTAGTGCAATAATCTTTGTAGTTTAAAATCCTCCAGGATGGGACAGATGTCCGCAATAATCCCAGTAGTTGATCCCGAAGGGCAGGGCAGACATCCTCAAATCCAAGTAAGTCTCAAATCCAAGTAAGTTGTCTGCAGTTCCCAACAATCCCTGTGATGTATTGCACAATTTTCTTCTTTTTTAGGTCTTTGTGTTTTTGTACTACATTTTATCTATCCACATATGAATGGGTATGTGAGTCATTCTCAGAACTTGGCATTTGTAAGTAACACTGCAACAAACAAAGAAATGCTAAAACCTTTTTAATAGCTTAATTTCAATTGTTTTTGATGAAACAAAAATTATTGTTGGATCACACTTTTAATTTTCTGAGGAACCACAGAGTCATCTCCATAGTGGCTGCATCATGTTGTGTCCCCATCAGCAGCATATGAAGATTCCTTTCCCTCCACAACCCCCTCAGTTCTTGTGACCTTCAGGCTCCTGGCAGATGTGAGGTGCTAGCTCCTCACAGTGACCTGATCATCAGTGATATACACTTTCTTCTCATACACTTGTTGGTCATTGTACATTTTCTCCAGAGAAATGTCCACTTAGATCCTCAGACCTTCAGACCTGATATTTGGTCTGTCAGATGTCTTTGCTATTGAGCTGTAGATATTTCTTATATCCTACAGACATTAACCTTTTTATCAGATATAGGCATTGAGAATAATTCCCCTCATGTTGATGGCCATTTTTGTACACTGCTGTATTCTTTGATGAGAAGATTTTACATTTTATGTAGTCCACTTGCCTATTTTCATCTCAGCTATGTTCCTCAGGAGTGTAAGTGCCCAACCTTTTGGCTCACCTGAGTCATCATGCAAGAACTGTCTGGAGTTTGCATTTAAAGTTTAAAATATAGTTAATGTATGTAAATCATGCAACTTTCAGGCTGCAATGTAAAAAAATATTAAATAAGTAACTTATTGTTCTACTCTTTGCAATGTCATAAGTGTAATTATAGCAATATTATAAGAAAAAATAAGGGTAAATTTTTATGCTTTCTGTACCACAGCTGCCACAAACTATTTCAACTTATGTTACTTTATTACTTCATGAAACAACACAACAAGGCCAGGTTTAATAAAGGGGAAAACTTACACATCTGCTTCATAAGAAATCCCTGTCTTTCTAGGCCAATATACAAGAGGTAGGTAGGTTGCTAATCTTGCATTTCCTCAGCAACTTGCCTGGGTGCCTGTAACAGCTGACAAAGAAGGATTTTGATGGAAACATCACTAAAATTACATAAGAATGTGTCTGCAAATTTACCATCTTGCAGAGTCACATTATTAACTATGCAAATCTTCACATGGCTTGCCAGTGTTGCCTTGGACACCAATGGGTTCGAGCATCTATTTGTAGATATAGGAAGTTGACTTTGTTATGGAGAGGAATAAGCTAGATGTGAGGAACTAAATATTACTTTGAAACAGTGAGGATTAAATTATTTGAGGTGAAAATTCTCATTTGGGAAATTGTTTTATGCTCCCAACTCTGATGGGTCATATAAGTGCAAATAATATTTTGACAGAAGTTTGCAATTCCCATTGTATACTTTACTTTCATACCATATGTTTAAAAAAATTTCTTTGCTTATCACTGGTTTTCTTCTCATTAATTTTGCCCACAACTCAGGGAGATGTTTTGCCAAAGTAAAATGGGTTTTTTTTTTTGTTTTGGTTTTTTTTGGTTTTTTTTTTTTTTTTTTGAGACAGGGTCTCGCTTTGTGGTTCAGGCTGGCCCTCAGCTCAGCCTCAAACTCACACATCACAGCAATCCTCCTGCCTCTGCCTCCCAAGTGCTGGGATTACAGGCGTGAGCCACCACGCCCGGCCAAAGTAAAATGTTTTCATGTAAAAAATATCCTTTCACTGGCAGTTCAAAGATATTTACTCTAAATGTATGCTAAACAGATGTTTTTCTATAACAAAGAAGTGCTCATATTAAGTCACAAAACCGAAAATATCTATATTGACAAGTGTAGCCCAAGAGAGAGAGAGAGACTACAGTCTTTAAAAAATTATTAGTGTATGTTTTCAGTCTATAATAATGATATTAATTGGAGGATATTGTCACACATGTATATAATAACTTGATTTTTTTACTCCTGTCTCCCGTTTCCTCCCAATTCTAGATTCTTACCCCATCTCCACAAAGTCTATCTCTCTGTTTTTAATTATCTTTCTTTCATTTTGCTCTTTAAATTATTTATACTTTGTGTTTCTTATATATAAGGAAAGTCACACAATATAATCTTCCATGTATGATTTATTTCACTTAGTATTATGGACTCAAGGTACATCCATTTTCCTACGAATGACTAAAATGTGAGACTGTCAGCTTGATACACTGTGCTTGTTGGCTTCATCTATCTGGAAATAAACTGAATGAATAGATATGGCCTGTGGAAGATTTCTGCAGTGAGTTACCTAAAGAAACAGGTCAATAGCAATACTTGAGCTATTCTGACAAAGTCACGGGCTGAACTAAGAGTGTTTGAAAGAGTCTTGGGGATCTCTCTGCCAGAAATAACATAATACATCTTAACACTGCAGAAATATGGGGAAGGATCCTTTTGAAAGTGTTTACTAAAGAAAACTTTGAGATTTTTTTTTTCTTTTTAATCTCTGGAGAAAAATGACAAGATATTGAATCACCCCTGCGATTTAATAACTGTGTATACTTCATACACTTTGTACTTCATACCTTTCCAATCTGGTATCCAGAAATCTTTGAAATGTGTTTTTCCACTTATAAAAAAAAATACTGATCTCAGCTAAAAAAAAGTAAACAAAAAATTACCTCTATCTATATCTGTAAATATATATATATATATATATATATATATATGTATAAACTTTTGACATTCACATGAAAAAAGCACCTGGTGATTCAACTCACAATACAGAGCAGAAGATTCTAGATGTTCATGTTAACATTATATTGCTTGGGGATTTCAGAAAGCCAATTTGGTTGTATTTGTAGTTATCTTTGCGCATAATTTCCTTGAAAGCTAGAGCACATCAAATCCTCTAGATCTGACACAGAAGTCAGGAGCTTCCCCTCACAGTCCTGTGCAGGGGCTCAGAGTTCTCCTAAGGGTCCCCCACCGAGTCCTAAAAGTTAGCTCTGGCTCCGCAGTGTGACTTCTCAACAGCCTTCTGTCAACAATGCAAATTGGTGCTCAGAGCGAAAGTAATCACCGAGTCACCCTGTTACGATTGCAACCCATGTTTTCCTACACTTATTTCCAAAACGGCCATTTGGGAAGATACTGTATCACAGCAGTGGGGTCCTGCATGCTAATCATGTCTGAAAGGTCTTGTGGTTTTTCTGCGCCCTGCTAATGTACAGCCCTTGAGAATTCTACAGATTTCCTTTTTTGTTTGTTTTCCATCACCCTTAATGGAAGCCAAAGAAGAATTTACTAAAGGTCAGTTCTCCAAGGTCCTTTGCTGAACTTTTTAATGGCAACCATTTTAGCTGGAAAATTTTCCAGCAAGACCCTTAAAAATTATTACTATTAAAAGCTCACTCAAATTATGAGCCAAGATTACTTCTGTCTAGAGAATAGACCACGAAGTAAAGTGAAGAAAGACAAGCCCATTTCAGTAGGAAATGGAGAAACTACAGCCTTCCTAATCTATTTTCCCAGCAATGTAATTGAGCCATTGAAGAACAGCATTTTAAAAATCTTCAAAATAAATGCCATTGAAAAAAATCTCACGCCTAGTTTCAAATCTCCATATTACTCTGGTTCTCATGGTGACATGTCCTCCAGCTACAGCCCTTCACCCTAAGGCAAGCTGGAAGACTAACCTAGTCAGAAAAATTCTCCTTCCTCTCCAACCTCATGCAGAGGACGGCTCAAAATTATGAGGGCAAAAGGCAGAGCTTTCCCCCTTTGCTTTTCACTAACTGGGCCTTGAACTGAACCTACTCAAAGCATTGTGTTGGCTACAAGATGGGACTAATTTGGAGAAAACCCTTCAGGTGAAGAACTGAGTTCAACTCTTGGGATGTTTGCTTAAGCATTGTGATCTCGTGTCGTGTGTGTGTGTGTGTGTGTGTGTGTGTGTGTGTGTGTGTGCGCGCGCGCGCGCGCGTGCACGCGCACTCACGCGTATCTTGTTCTGGATCAGCAAAGGTCACGTAGTGATGATATTTTAACATAAATCAGAGTTGACTGTAAAACAATGTGGAGTGTGAAGCAGGAGTAGTGAAGCAAGAGTAGTAACTCAAATGGTTATAGTATTTGGCTAAAGAGAGCCTGCCTTCTAACTTGCATATGTGCGTGTATGTGCTTAGTCCTTACAACAATACTATTAATACAGAAAAGCAAACAAAAATGGCTCAGAAGAGAAAGCAGACATGTGTTTGATGACAGATGGCTGCCCCTGACCCATCAGAGTTACGACTCTTGCTATACATGGAAAAGTCAAAGGGAAATCATGGGAATGAAGGAGATGGCTGCAAGAGAAACTCACTGCCTCTAAATCAGATTAAGCAAATCTGCTTCTGTGCCTGGCTCCGTGGCATCATCTTTAAATAGGAAATACAGCACTTTGCTCAGCTGGTGAAAACTAGCCTTAAATTTACACTCCTTTTCCTCCTTTTCCCCACTGAGTAATTTAAGATTTCAGATTTATATAAAGTTTAGTCTTTGTCACGTGCAGCGTTCTGTTTAACTTAGGATAAATAATCAGATGTTGACAGAAATGAGCAATGCTCCCTTCAAAAATCTAATCTTTCTGGCCTTTGGTAAGAGCATCAGGGGAAATTGATGACCATAAAGATTTATATTTACTAATCTCAGGGGTTTTCTTCTTAGCTCTAGAACGATACTAGTTACTTGAGTTACAGCTG
Organism: Petromus typicus; assembly: GCA_004026965.1. NCBI lineage: Eukaryota > Metazoa > Chordata > Mammalia > Rodentia > Petromuridae > Petromus > Petromus typicus. The sequence goes on from PVIR01023931.1 coordinate 23,659, forward strand.
GATAATGGAGACTATTGAATCAGGGAGTCCCCTTACGGTTAACACTCATTCATCATTTTTATAATTAAAAATGTATTTCTCAGCTCAACCTGTTTTTCATATTTAAAGACCATCCATCAGAATAAAAGTTTTCAGCTACACAAGATAGGAAAGTTATTTCTAAAGAGTGGTTGTAAAAAAGAAAATTCCAATCAACTAACAGCATCATCTACATCCTATAGGTCTAGGCACAGCTATGATATATATAATTTAAATGTTAAACATAATTATTGCCATAGTTTGGATCTTAAACATCCCCTAAAAGAATGTGTGTTGAAGTCTTCATCCAACAAGGTCCCACTTGGGATAGTGAAGCCTATATCTGGTCAAGGGTGCCCACACTTGAAGTAGGTTCTAGGACCCTAGACCTTTCTCAGCTCTCTCTTTACTTTCTATTGTCATGGGTAACTGGGTCTCTTCCACCAAGCGCTCTACAGTGACACATTGTTCTGTCCCTGGCTAAAAATGACAGAGCCAAGCAGCTGGACTAAAAACCCTTAAAACCATGAGCCACGATAACATGTTTTTTCTTGCAACTTGTTTACCTAAGGAGATATTTTTGTCATAGCGCCAAACAGCGCACTAACAACAATAATTTGATTTGTAAAGCTAAAGCAGCTTCATGTGCTCCTTTCTAAAAGGCAAATAAGGGCCGGGGACTTAGCTCAGTGGTTCTGGGGCCTGTCTTGCAAGCGCAAGGATCCGGTTCGATCCCTGGAAACCACATACCATACTGGGTGTGGAGACTCACCCCAGCAGCAACCGGTACTACATATCTCAGTGCCGGGTGTGGTGGCTCACTTCTGTAATCCCAGGACTCAGGAGGCAGAGGCAGGAGGATTGTGATGTGAGTTGGAGGCTGAGCTCAGGGCCAGCCTGAACCACAAAGCGAGACCCTGTCTCAAAAATAAATAAATAAATAAATAAATAAAATAAAATAAAATAAAAATAAATATTGGAAAGTACAAAGAGCCCCACCTGTTAACTTCTAGAGGTAACCAAGCACTATACAAGTAACTAGCTTTCAGAATTTTACCCTGACAAATAGGCAGGAAGAAATCTTTCTCACACCATCACCCACAAAAATCAGAAATTCACCCAATGAGACCAAACGAAGACATTTATTTAGAATCACTGTAACATTATTATCACAGACTGAATGTTTTTTTCTTTTTTTTATATATGCTATGCTTTTTTTTATATCTTACATGTGTGATGATATAATACTCCTCCACTTTCTCCTATCATTTGAAACATTTTAAATTGTTCATATTTTAGCAATGATACAATGAGTTTCCATGGAAAAATCCATTTTTATATTTATCTACTTGTTTTATTAAATAAATTTCTAAGTATGTTAAATATGTTTGCGTATACTGACATGGGAATTTAGATCCATACATTGTTCATCAATTAAAACACTGTACAAGTAAATAAATTGGAATGTATTTAGAGGATTCCTATACATGGTGACTTTTTTAGACTATAAGGGCAAAACTGTGTCACCTGTTTATTAGCCATTATTTTTACATCTTTTCCCAATTGCCGGCTGATGTCTTTTGTCCACATTTTGATGATATAATCTACTTTCCTTTTGATTTATTCACTTTTTATATTGAAAATCTTTCCTAGCTCATTACATTTTAAACAGTAGTGTGCTTTCTTTTGCTACATGAAGGATTTACTTTTAATAATATTTGCAAAGGTAGTAAGATTTTATATATGCATATTAATGATTAAGGCCAGATAATGCTGTTTTTAGAGATAATAAAGAGAAATCCAAAAAGATGGCCAATATCTCCTATGTTTTCATATTGTGATTAAAAATAAACTTATATCAATTATACATAGTACAACTCATTTACAAATTCATTTCCTCATACCAGAGAAAAGTTATGATATTTATACATCTGTGACCTATTTATTTCACATATGAGGATGTCCTCAAGGTATATCCATCTGAGTATGAATAACTCAATCTTATCATCTTTAATGGCAGAATAATACATGTATAGCTGATATTGCAAAATAGAAAATATTTAAAAGGAAAGAGGGTGTAGGGGTAAATAATGAGGAGAAAGGGCCGGGGAGTTAGCTCAGTGGTTCTGGAGCCTGTCTTGCAAGCACAAGGGCCCGGGTTTGATTCCCCGGTAACCACATAACAATACTGGGCGTGGAGACCCACACCCAGCAGCAACCAGTACCACATACCACAGTGCCGGGCGTGGTGGCTCATGCCTGTAATCCCAGCACTCGGGAGGCAGAGGCAGGAGGATTGTGATGTGAGTTGGAGGCTGAGCTCAGGGCCAGCCTGAACCACAAAGCGAGACCCTGTCTCAAAAAACCTAAAAAAAATAAATAAATAAATAAAATAAAATAAAATAATGAGGAGAAAAAGAATGTGACAGTAATGAAGAAAAAGGAAACAAAGCTTATGTATATAGGGGGTGGGGGGATGCAGGGTGAAGGGAAGGGGAAAAATGAGAATCAAGTCATGTCATATTCTGGTACAAACTCTGAATGTTGAGTGTTATGATAATGTGTATCTGTAATGTACCAATAAAGATTTGGATTTAAAAAAAAATTATAAAACTGTTCTCTGAATCTCCAGCATATATAACCAAATACTATTATTTTCAATTAATATAAATATTTCAATATTGTACCTACTATTCACTACAACTTATATGTTCTGTATGCTCAACTTCAGGCCTTTTCTCAGTTTAGTTTGTAACATTCAAATTCAAATAAGTGTAAGTACAAAGGTCAAGTAATTACTAGAC
>PVIR01023932.1:0-26523 GCA_004026965.1 Petromus typicus
ATATTTCATTATTAGCGCAAATGTTATTGAGAGTGGGTATGAGAAAGGTGTTGAAGGATATTACATAATAAAGAGCAGCCAAAGTCAACACTAAACAACCAGACCTCATAAGATGTTTACTTGTTTACTATAGTATATTGTGTGCTCATTTATCTCCTCACTTTTAAATGTAAAATATCTACAAGATTCTTTGAATTTCTCTTTTACTATAAAAAATCTAAGGTACTAATTGCATGAGTATTCCAGAGTGAATTTACTGAATTTTTATGTATGAATACTACAATTAACAAAAGTTATGATGAAAATGTCTTGCTATTTACATGAGGAATGTTTAAAACTCCAAGCAGAAATAAATTATGATTGGTAGTTCATTTAGATGTTGATTTGTATTGCGTTCTCCATATGCTCCACAGATGAGTACTTCCTGGACAACAAGATGCCTACAGGAGCTTTATGAGATTTTGGACTTTGTGTGGATCTTTCTTGTTTTGACACGCTTTATTCAGCACCATCAATGGAATATGATTGCAACTTGCTTGGGAATAAAAGCATGTAATATCAGATTGAATTTATGCTCTTACAAATGACTGAGGGTTCTCAAGGCAGATAAAACTGAGAATAAATATTGTTAGTCAAGCTTGCTGCCTTGGAGGCAGCTGCTGATTAAAACAGTACTTAAAATTAATTGATGGATCTGTCCAAGAGAAGAGTATATGAAAGTTTCCATAAGAATATACAATGTGTGAAAGAAACCATGTGTAACAGGGCTGTTCCAAACAGAGGACTGAGATCTGCAGCAGTATGGGGCTGAACTGTGAAAAGCTTGCTAGTATTTAGGCAGTGAGGGAACAATTCAGGCTTATCTGAACCTTGCATGGCACTCAAATACAGGATTTTTTTTTTTTTTTAAAGGAAAATGGTTGGAAGGTCTCTGTCATTCAGAACTTTGAATAATATATTTTAATTGAATGTATTGATACACTTAATGCATACATTAAGATAACATTGAACATTGAGAATTTGTACCTGTACATAACACACCTTTTTTTTTTTTTTTTTAGACAGGGTTTCGCTTTGCAGTTCAGGCTGGCCCTGAGCTCAGCCTCAGACTCACATCACAGCAATCCTCCTGCCTCTGTCTCCTGAGTGCTGGGATTACAGGTGTGAGCCACCACACCCAGCACTGTGGTATGTGGTACTGGTTGCTGCTGGGCGTGAGTCTCCACACCCAGTATGATATGTGGTTACTGGGGATCGAACCCAGGTCCTTGCGCTTGCAAGACAGGTGCCGGAACCACTGTGCTAACCTCCTGGCCCTACATAACACATCTTGATTCTCATTTTTCCCCTTTTCTCTGCCCTCCATACAACCCTCAATCCCTACATACATAAGGTTTGTTTCCATATATGTATACAAATATATATACATACATATATATATATATACACATATATACACATATATAGTAAATACATATATATATATTTTTTTTCTTGTTTTAACTTTCCCCTACCTGCCGTTATCCTTTTCCTTTTGCACATTTTCTAACTACTTCACCTTACCTATCATATATTTTAGCATTTATTTAAACCTTCAGTTTTTCACACTAGAGAAAAGATACTGTATTTACACATCTGTGTTCTATTTATTTCATTTATGAAATATGTCCTCAAGGTACATCCATTTGAGTATAAATGACTCAAATTTATCATTTTTTTGAGGCAAGGTCTCACTTTGTAGTTTAGGCTGGCCCTGAACTCACCATGAAGCCCAGGATACCCTTGAACTCACAGCAATACTCCTTCCTCTGCCTCCTGAGTGCTAGAATTACAGGTGTGAGCTACCATGCCTGGCTCTGTGATATGTGGTACTAGGGATTGAACTCGGGACTTTGCACTTGCTGGGCTAATGCCAGAAGCACTGAGCTAAATTCCCGGCCCCAAATTTATCGTCATTCATTTTATACTTTAAAAAACCGCATCTTTTTTTATACAGTCTTCTGTTGATGGGCATTTGGGTTGTTTCCAAGATTTAGCTATCACAAACTGAGCTGCTATCAACATAGGTACACGTATGTCACTGTGGTTCAGTGCTTTTAATTACTTCATGTATATACCTAGCAGGGAAATAGCAGGATCCAATAGGACCTCAAGTATTATTCTTTAAAGGAATCTCCACTACAGAGATCACTCTGTAGTGGTTGCACCAGTCTACATTTTCACCAACAGTGGAGAAGGCTTCCTTTCCCCCTACAGTCCCATCAGCATTTTGATTGAGACTTAGAAAGATAGAGAGATAAGAAATAGGGTTAGAGCAAAAATCCCTCAAAACAGATAGAAGCTAGAAGACAAAATAGACAGAAGGAACATACAAAATAGAACAGATTAACAGAAGCAAGACCACTGGAAATTGTATTCACCCTCATATAATAGTACAAAAGAAAGACAATAGGGAAGACTAACATGCATTAACTTCTGGGAACTGATACTGACCAGGGGACAAGAGAAGATAAGGAACCAAAGAAGAATAGGGGCACACAGCAGCAACAGGCTAACAGGAGACATTTTTCTCTTTCCTGTAAAAATAAGAGCAGTTCAGAAAAGAAAAAAATTGCAAATTGGACACTGAGCAACAACAGAGTAGAGAGGTGAAAGAGAGGTCAAAAAATGAATGAAAAAGAACAACAACAAAAAACAAAAACATTGCCAAAAGGGCCCATCACAGCATGGATCTGCTGTCTTCTATAGATAGTATGGGCAGTAACACACAGATCCTAGTTAACTAGTGACAGGGAGACAGCAATCATCCCCTGTCTAGGTTCTGGCTATAATGCTTGAGTTGAACTCAATGAAGTCTTGCAAGCTTGACCTCTGCAAGAGTCCAGGATCTTGGAGGTGGAACTGACTCACCCAACTCACCAATGCCTAAGGTCAATAGGATTTCTTCACTTCTCCAATGGGTGTTTTTTCATTGTTATAGACAGGGAAGTCACACACCGAAGCCCTTTGCCTAGGTCACAGGACTGCAGCCTCACTTATTCAGCGTGTGGGGACAAGTAAATGGAGTCTCCTTGGGCTCTTCCCTGATAATTCTCTGAATTTCTGCTGTATTTGTTATAATTTCATCTTTTCAGTCATAATTGCTTGGATTTAAGCCTTCACTTTCCTATTTTTAATAACGTTGGCTGAGGGCTTGTCAATTTTATTTATTCTTTTGAAAAACCAGTTCTGTGGTTCATTGATGTTTTATATCATTTTCTCTGTCTCCGTGGCATTGATGTCTGTTCTGACCTTTATAATTTTGTCTCTTGTATGAGCTTTGAGTTTGTCCTGCCCTTCTTTCACTAGGATCTTGAGGTTCAGTATTAAGCTATTTATTTGAGTTTGCTCAATTTTCCTAATATGGCCATTCACTGCTATGAATTTCCCTGGGAGGATTTCTTTTGTAAATTTTGATATGTTATATTGGCTTTATCACTTAGTTGTAGAAACTGTCTAATTTATTCTGCAGCTTTGTGTTTGACATTTAGTTGATATTGTATTTCCATGTATGATATTTCCATGTATGATATTGTATTTCCATGTGTTTGTGAAGTTCTTGGAATTTCTTTTGTTATTGATTTCCACTTACACTGTACTATGATCTGATTATATGCATGGGGTAACTTCAATTCTTTTGTAGTTACTTAAGCATGTTTTGTAAGTTAGCATATGGTTTATTTTAAAGAACAACTTTTGTGCAGCATTTTGATTTTATGTAGTGGAACATTCTGTAGAAATCTATTAAGTCCATTTGTTCAAAGTTTGGTTCATCTCCAGTATTTCATTGTTGATTTTTTGTCTAGTTGATCTATTTATTTACAACAGTGAGATATTGAGGTCCCTCAGAACTATCACACTAATGCACATTGATTCTTTATGTCCAATATTATTTGAATAGTTGGGAAGATTAGAATTTGATTCATATTCAAGGACATACTCATAAGTGAAATAAATAGAACATAGATGTGTGAATACCCTATCTTCTCTAGTTTGAAAAGCTAAAGATGTAAATTAATGCCAAAAGGTATGATAGGTAATGTGAAATAGGAAGAAAATGGGCAAAAGGAAAAGGGAAAGGGAGAATAAGAAAAAGTAAAGAACAGAAAGAAAAATTTGTTTTTCTTTAAAGGAAATGAAGTTTATTTATATAGGGAATGCAGGTTGTAGGGAGAGCAGGGGAAAGGGAAAAAATCAGACTCAAGATACGTCATGTACAGGTACAAATTCTCAATGTTAATTGTAAGCATAATGTGTGTATAAAATGTACCAATAAAGCCAACTGAGAAAGACTTTAGTGCATATATATTTATGATTATCATCTCTTTCTCTTGGATTGTTCCCTTTACAAGGATGTAGTGACCTTCTTTGTCTCTGTTAATTAATTTTGGTTTGAAATCTACTTCATCTGCAAATAAAATAACCACTCCTTTTCATTTGTAGTGTCCTGGTGCATGGAAACTTATTTTCCATCCTTTTACTTTTAGTATATGGATTTTTTTGAATCAAGTATGTTTGGTATATATGCTGTATAATTGGTTCTTGCTTCTTAATCCATTCTGCTGGTTTTTTATTTTGACTGGTGTGCTGAGGTCTTTAACATTGATGGTCATAATTAATATGCGTTGACTTATCCTTGACATGATATTTTCCGGATATTGGCTCTTTTGTTTTTGTTTATCTTCCTTTCCATTTGATTTCTCGTCTTGCCCAATGGCTTAACTCTTTTAAACCTCATGGAGTTGTGACCCTCATTATTTTTTTCTAGATTATTGTTTAGGATTTTGTTTTGAATGTTGGTTTTCTTTGAATGTTGGTATTCATGAAGTTTCTCAGGTGTTCTTTGTCATGGAATTATCTTACTGTTTCTTGTATTTTGCAAGTTACCTTTGCAGGATATATCAATTTAGTTTGGAGATTGTTTACTTTTAGGGCTTAAAGTTGTTTACTACAAGTTTGCCTTTACTTGAGGGTCTGTGGTGATAGTCCATTATTATTCTGATTAACTTTCCTTTGTATATGATTTGCTTCTATTTCTTAACTACTTTCAAAATGTTGTTCTTTTATTGAGTTTTGGGAATCTTGACTATTTTATGCATAGGTATAGATTATTTTATCATGGCTATTTGGATTTCTATATGCCTCTCCTATCTGCATGTCAAATTCTTTTCTCCTGCTTGATAAGTTTTCTGCCATTATGTCTCTTAAAATTTTTTTAATGTCATTTGCACGATCTCCTGTTTCTTTATTGCTCCAGTCAGTCATATGTTATCCTTTATTGCACCATTTATCAGCTATTAGATGGCTTTCTCATGATCTCTTGCTGTTATAAAGAAATCTTTACTTTCCTCATTGCTAACGGCAATATTATTTTCTATATCAGAGAGTCTATCCTCACATTCACTCATTGTTATTGTCATTCATTCACTGCTTAAACTTTTGATAGTTTTTAATCTGGATTTCCATTTAAATCTATTTATTAGATTTAATTTATTTTTCATGCTGATATGCCATCCTTTATTTTTTTTTATCTCTGTGTTTCAACATGGCCACTCTCTCTGCTGTTATCTGAGAGATTATTCTACTATGAGTTGCAGTTGCCCTTCCCCTGCAGCAAGTCTGGCTCAGTGATAGGTGCTGGTCCCAACAACTCACCAGTTACTATAGTCTGCTCATTTCTCGACCTTCCTATGGGCTTCCCTTCATGGAGGCCACAGCAGGTTATTCTCATGGAGGAGGGTATGGAAGTGGGCAGTAGTTTCAGGACAGGCACAGGAGCTGGTCTGTTTGGTTTATGACATGGCACGTAGAACCCATTGTCTTACATTTACTAAGCACATTCTACCACTGAGCCATCATAACCAAGCTAATTTACATTTTTAAAGGTAACATTTTACCAGATATTTTCAAAACTATGTCATAAATTTTAACATTTTACTATAAAATCCTTGTGTAGTTTGTTTTATATTGACCATGTTTAGGGATATGGAGGTCTTCAAACATTTTCCTTAAGTTTTTTGTCATATTTTTATAGGAAGTCCACTAATTATGTCTTCAAATATTTCCAATCTTCATTTTATCTCCTAGTTTTCTGAGAATTCAATCATAGTTAGGCTAGGCTTTTTAAAATTCCATTTGTCTCTTCTGCTTGTTTCCAATCATTTCCTGCTTTTTATTGCCTTACATGGAATATCTTCTTCTGACATAACTCAATTCACTCTTTCTGTTTCTAGTGTATCCTAGCTAATTTTTAAGCTGCTTACCAATGTAATTTAATTTTTATGTTATTGACTCAGGATTTCCTTCATTTTTCTGATGTTGTTTTATTCTCTTGGTATTCTTTATTACTTAGTTGTACTTGCATTATGGTGATTTCCCATGGTTCTACTATCATATTTTTATGTTTTGATTTGGGTCAATGCTTATCTTTTTATGTCTCCTTTTTCTAGGTGATTGACACACTGTAGAAAAAGTATAATTAAGGAATCTATATAATATGATTTTTTAGCAGAAAGTAGTTATTCTTAGTCATTGGTTAGCATAAATTTAGATAATTTTACTCTAAATAAGAATTGAGCCTGACTTTGTGTTTTTTGTATGAATTGGATGAACTAGGTTTGCTCTTCATTTATGTTATGTAGATATTCCTTGGACTCAAAGCTAATGACTGTGTGTTTGGTAAGGTGATATCCTTGGAGAATTCCAAATTAAATCTGTTCTGAGTCTCATCACAAGCTCGTGTGCCTGCAGAATCATTCTGCTTGGATCATTCGTGTAGCTGGTACTGAAGTTTGGCAATACTTCAAGGGCAAAAGTCATGTCAGAGATCATTCTTCCCTTCATGGGTAGTGTTTCCCTCTGTACACAGCACTGGGATGTGTCCTGCTGCCTGTACGCAGACTTTTGAAACTACCTTTATGACACTTTTCCTGTCTTTGGAGGGAGTATTGGACCTCTACAGCTAGAGAAAGTTTTTATTTTATAAAATCGTCATAATTGGACAATTAGTCTTGGTATTTCTTCTTAGCTTACTACTTATGATTTCACTTTTGTGTTAGAATATAACAAATAATAAAATAGAAAAAAAATAACCCAGCACAAACTGTACGTACAAAATCCTCATTTATCAGCCAAGTGAAAATGTAGGATTTTGAGAAGGATTTTGATCAACGTACCCTTCAACTTAGTGAAATTTAATCAGTATGTTTAGGGGAATCACTGGCTTTCAACTGCTGAGTGCTGTTTCATGTAAAGATACATCAAGTGCTTTAATCACAGAATTCAGTTAACATTAGGAACAGATAGATCAACGATCATGTCCAGAGCAATTTATCCAACATTATCTAATGCATGCTAATCTAACAACGTTATAAGATCATTATACAATGCAAAATAGATATTATAAAATGAAATATGAGAAAATAACATAGTAGGAAATCAAATAAATGAAATAATTACATTCTTTTTTCAACTCTGCACATTAAAGCTAAGTAGAAATTTAGAAAGCATGAATTTTAGTATATTTCTTATGTATGACAACTTTAATATAAATTATTTTCATAATTTAAAAAATAGCTCCCTTTTATATGTGATTGTTTGGAGCTCATAAATGTGTAAATATTGTTATTAATTTGAATAAGTAAACATGGAAAAGAATAAACTTAAATTATTGTTTTATAATAATTGATATGCTAGAAAATTAAATGTAATTGAGAAGATGATTCCAGCAATTAATACTGTAAGTTTTATTTCCAAATACACCTTTTTCTTAACCCAAATTACTCTAAATAATTGGCATATTTTTATGATGTCATCTTACTTGCAAAATGTATTGTTTTATGTTTGTCTTTTTGCCTCACTTCATGTGCCAACAACTTGAATATCCCTAGGAACATGGTCTTTGAAAAAGGCCATTATATTTTTACTACATAATATTTCTTGAGTATAATTTATCAGAAGTAAAAAGATAATATCAAGGTTTTCCACATAAGGAAAATAATGATTGATATACAAATAAATGTATATTATATATAATCATAGAAATTAAAAATTATAAATATGTAGTATGTGGTAGTGGGGTTTGGAGAAATTGTATTTATATGTCAACACTTTTTACCTGTCTTAGGAAAATATAGACATAAGTAGCTAACATTCCTTGCTAGTTTCCTTGCTAGTTATTATAATGTGATCATTTATCTCTCAATCACACAATAGCAAAAATTCGCACTTATACATTCAACAGCCATGGATGTCAGTATAGAGATTCCTCAAAAACCTAAAAATACTAATTTCATTAGAGCTAGTTTTTGCTCTTGTATCTTCCTAAAAAAAATTAAAGATATCATATTACAGTAATAAATACACATCTATGTTTATAGAAACTGTAATCCATATGAGCTAAATCTTTGAAGGGATCTATCTACCCATCAACAGATGAATAGGCAAGGAAAATGTCACATTTTTATATCAGTCAGGGATAGAACAGATGGCAGTCCTTTGTTTGTCCTAAGATGATGACTGGATTGGTGGCCAAAGCTGTGTCATGCCTAGGGTACATTAAAAAAAAGAAAAGAAAATATTGTATATAAGAAAATGGAGTAAAATTGTGCCATAAAAAGGACGAATCTGTATGCATACTTTGCATACTTTGTATGCAAGTGGATGTATCCTGACACCATATTATCAAGAGAAATAAATCACACACATATTATATGACTTGTCTTCTATAAGAAACAAATATAAATAAAAAAACCAAAATAAAAAAAAGGTTATAAGAAACAAGAAGACAGGCTTTATTCAAAACTGGAAATAAAGAGAAAGTGTGAGGAGGAAGGTGAGAAGGGGTGAAAGTAAGATTAAGACATGTTACATCCGTATACCAAACCCCACAATGAATGCATTTATCATGTTCTCTGCAAATATGTACTAATGAAAATTTTTAAAAGGCAACAAATTGTAAACGTTTCTTATACATGGTCTAACATGAGCCTCCAGCATTTGGAGTCAGAATGGCAGCTCCTTCGAATTACATGGGATTTAGGACAGTTATGAAAGTTGCTCAAGAACATACAGTATTTTGAGAGATAGAGTGGGCTGAGTAGAAGCCTGGAGATTGTGTATGTGTCCTTAAAGATCTTTTGAAAATGAATTATAAACAAATGCTCATGTTCACATTATTTTAAAGTTATTTTTTCAGGAGAGAAATTGCTCATGAAAATATAAAACAACAAATTTTTTTCACGAATGAAGACCTGTTGATTTTAAAGACAGATTGATAACTTGTACAGTATGTATTCTGTGGATGTTTTCTGTGTCAAGAAACCTCACTGTAGGAGAAATTTCATTTCCTGTTCAGAAAACTTCCACCTCTTTCTAGTTTCAAAAGCACATAATAATTAGCATAGAAATTCTACCGATATCTACAAAATATACTCACATTGAAAGGTATCTTCAGAAAAATTTAAGAATTTCTGTCATAATTAAAATACCAAATTTTAAAAATTGGTATTTGTTGTAGAATGTATGAGATCTCATGTCCCTGTGTGGAGCATCCTCCTGAACATCCCTGCCTGACTCCTCCTTAACAGCTCATGCAGTCACAAAGTTATAATTGGTTACATTAAAGGGCACAAAGAAAACCCAGCAAGGCAATAGCTGCGTGGCACCAAGTCAAGTGGGAACCAGGAAATCCTGTATGGTTCCAAGATTCTTCTGCCTTGGACTCATACAGGATGCTGTGGATCCCTCAGTACCATGCTGAGTACAAGATGTGCAGGTGCACTCTCTACAGGAGAAGCTCATTAGAGACTCAGAGCCAAGAGTTCAGGTATGCTGGTTTAATTTTAAGGCATACTGTGACTGATTCTAAGAGGGAAATGTCCTTTAGTACACACCGTATTGTTTGGCTAGCAGTTTGGAGGCAGTATGCTGCCTTTAGCAAGGAGTAGTGGAAACCCTGCTTAAAGCCCAGTTCCCTCTCTCTTAAGGGTAAACCTCATAAACAGGTCATTCTGTTGTCCTAGTGCTACTCTGCTAACTTTCTTCTGTACTGTCCCTTCAGTTCTGCGGTCTTTTTCTCACTTGTGAATTAAAATCAATTAACACGAGATGCATAATTTCAGCTACTATAGCTACATCAGTTAACATAATAGTGGAGAAATGATAGTAATTTTCTCATGTATTTTAAATAACTTCTTAATGTATGCCCCATTACATTTTTTTTTTTTTTTTTTTTAGGTTTTTTGAGACAGGGTCTCGCTTTTTGTGGTTCAGGCTGGCCCTGAGCTCAGCCTCCAACTCACATCACAGCAATCCTCTTGCCTCTGCCTCCCGAGTGCTGGGATTACAGGCGTGAGCCACCACGCCCGGCACTGTGGTATGTGGTACTGGTTGCTGCTGGGTGTGGGTCTCCACACCCAGTATTGTTATGTGGTTTCCGGGGAATCGAACCCAGGCCCTTGCGCTTCAAGACAGGCGCCCAAACCACTGAGCTAACTCCCCAGCCCCCCATTACATTTTAAAAGCAATTGACAAAATATGGTAAGAAAATTTTCTTTGCACGTCATTGATGACTGAGCTCTCAAATCAAGTCTTTCATTCAAAGTCAGTTAAACTGCTTTGATAATATTCTTCAGGTGTATCCAATAATTTCTTTTCTGTATGTGTTTGCAAGTGCCATTCAAAGGGTCTGGTTTACATGTGATCACTCCTTTTAACAGCTTTTATGAAAAAATAGTGATATATGTATGGGATAATAACTAGGTTTATGTTAAAAATATTTGAGCACTTATAGAACATGTCAATTACAATTGTTGCATAAGTTAATTTTAGCAATACTGATTTACTTATTACTGACTTATGTGACATATCATTGTGGGTAATTACAAGTTCAAGATCTCAAATTAACAATATCATACTGGCTGCATGATCTTCACATAAATGTCTCTTCAAGTAAGGGGTTTAATTTTTGCCTTGACCTTTGAATTCAGAATTATCTTTGATTATAATTGTTCTCTTCATGACACTGATGTTTACGTGGTACTTAAAAGTTTAGCACAGACTCCTTCCGCATACTAAATTTGTAATGAGAAATCTATTCCTGTGGCCCTAACAAAATTAACTTTCCTTATTAATAAAGAAAAAAAGGAAACAAATATTATGTATATAGAGGGTGGGGGTTTCAAGGCAGAGGGAAAAGGGAAAAATGAGAATCAAGTCATGTCATATTCTGGTACAAACCCCCAATGTTGAATGTGTTGATGATGCATATTCATAATGTACCAATAAAGATTTAAATTAAAAAGAAAAGAATGGAGGGCCGGGGATTTAGCTCAGTGGTTCCAGTGCCTGTCTTGCTAGCGCAAGGGCCTAGGTTCGATCCCTAGTAACCACATACCATACTGGGTGTGGAGACTCACCCCAGCAGCAGTCAGTACCACATACCATAGCGCCGGGCATGGTGGCTCACACCTGTAATCTCAGCACTTGGGAGGAAGAGGCAGGAGGATTGCTGTGATGTGAGTTTGAGGCTGATCTCAGGGAAAGCCTGAACTACAAAGTGAAACACTGTCTCAAAAAAAAAAAAAAGAAAAGAAAAGAAAAGAAAAGAATGGAGCACCATTAACAAGCATTTAGTGAGTTAGAAAATATATTATTTCAACTGCAATGTTTCATTGTCACTCCTGTTGCATTCTCACAGTGTACTCTTCAGTTAAAAAAGTGAGGGCTTTCTTCTCACTCATACAATGTCTGATGTGATTCTGATAACTGACCAAGCAATTGAAGGTATTTTAACATTCGACTTCAATCATCTCATCATTTCATCCTGAGATTCTGTAGGTCCTATCTAAAGAAAGCCAAATATCCACTGGAAATACTCTGGATTTAAATCCCTCTTCCCCCAGGGGCTGCACCCACACATATGACCCACTGCTCAATGTGATCTCATGCCTGAAACTCATCTTCAAGAAGGTTGAAGAATCTGAGGCACTGTGAGTGGGGAACATATGATAGGCACGATCTCTCTGGTATTCCTTCCTAATTCTTCTTCTTCCTCTTCTTCCTCCTTCTCTTCTTGTTCTTATTCTTGTTCTTTTTCTTCTCCTTCTTCCCCTCCTCCTCCTCCTTCTTCTCTTGTTCTTGTTCTCCTCCTCTTTCTTGTTCTTCTTCTTGTTCTTCTCCTTCTCCTCCTCCTTCTCTTGTTCTCCTCCTACTCTTTCTTCTTTCTTTCTTTATTTCATTATTCTTCCAATGTGGAGTAAATTCTTCCTTTCCTTCTTTTCAAAACACTCATATTTTGTGGGTTTTACTCAGAAGTCTTATAGACAACTAAAGAGATAGTTATCCTGTATGTTAAAGCAACTTTCACTCAAGCAGTTTTAATTGCATATCAAAAAACACAGTAGAGACCTTAGGAGAGGGGATTTGAATGAAGGAAGTAGATCACTGGGGGAACATGCCAGAAAGGTATATTCTTATCCTTGGCCTCTTCCACTCCCTGTTTTATTTCTCTCTCTGCTTCCTGGGTTTCCCAGAGAGAGGGAAGTCAATGCACATTAAATGTTGCTTAAACTAATTTATGATATTACTTAGCATAGATGGTGGTACAGTCCTACTATTATGTTCCCTGCTGCCCATGTGGGGACTTTGCATACAAAGCAGAATTTAAAGCTGGATGCCAGCTTATAAGACATTCTTTGTTTCCTAGAATTAGGAATTACTAAGTTTTGGCTCAAAACTATCCCCTAAGATCTATATGGGTTCAGCAATGAATCTTTTTTTTTTTTTTTTTTTTTTTAGGCTTTTTGAGACAGGGTTTCACTTTGTGGTTCAGGCTGGCCCTGAGCTCAGCCTCAAACTCACATCACAGCAATCCTCCTGCCTCTGCCTCCTGAGTGCTGGGATTACAGACGTGAGCCACCACGCCCGGCACCGTGGTATGTGGTACTGGTTGCTGCTGGGTGTGGGTCTCCACACCCAGTATTGTTATGTGGTTACCAGGGAATTGAACCCGGGCCCTTGCGTTTGCAAGACAGGCGCCGGAACCACTGAGCTAACTCCCCGGCCCC
Source organism: Petromus typicus (assembly GCA_004026965.1). Taxonomy (NCBI): domain Eukaryota; kingdom Metazoa; phylum Chordata; class Mammalia; order Rodentia; family Petromuridae; genus Petromus; species Petromus typicus. The sequence continues at coordinate 13,107 of PVIR01023932.1, forward strand.
ATCAGCAATGAATCTTTTGGGTGGTGACTGAACATAATAGCATTCAGTTCATCAGAAAATTAATCCATTGATGGTTCATAGCTAAATGCGGTCTTGGAGAGGGGATCTGAGTGAAGGAAGTAGATCACCAGGGGCATATGCCAGAAAGGTATATTCTTGCCCTTGGTCTCTTCCTCTCCCATATTTTATTTCTCTCTTTGCTTCCTGGCTGTCATGAATAAAGCAGGTTTTCTATGTTATAGGAAGGAGTGTTAACACGTGTTCTCTTGTACATTTCTGGAATAGCTCACTTTTGAGACTGAGTATGTGCCTTTGGCAAAAAGTCTAATGAAGGCCAACATGGCCTTTTTTGGTGGCTTACCATTCCACAGGTAGTTTTTGAATTGTCCTATTCTATAGAGTTATTGTTGTTACAGAAACATAGCTTTTGTGTTCATCTGAGCATAATGTGAACTAAAGTATACAAGAGTGAGCAACACAAGTATTTAGAAATAGATGGAGAAATAATATATTTACTAACAATTGATCAGATTTAGGTTTCCAAATTGCAATTCTGTGTCTGGATGCTGGTTTAAGTGATATAATTGAATGGTCTGAAACAAACAGTACCATAAAAAGAAGAGTTGTACATATGCAAAAACATGAACATATTTATGTACACACAAATACTATTCATCATGACTTTGTTCATAATATCCCAAAACAAATAACCACAAGCACTTACGTAGACTATCCATAGAATTAAGAATTAATTGTATGGTGCTTGCTTCAGCAGCATATATACTAAAATTGGAACGATACAGAGAAGATTAGCATGGCCCCTGAGCAAGGATGACACGCAAATTCGTGAAGCGTTCCATATTTTTCAATGAAGCTAAAGCTTTACTAGAAGGTCAAGCTAAAAAATAAAGTAAATGTATGATGAATTTTAAATTCATACTAGCTTATGTATATGTGTACTGATTTTTTATAATAAAACACCTCTGAGCTCCAAAAAAAAAGAGAATTAATTGTATGATACATAAAAGGACATGGATGAAACCCATTTCCTGAGACATAAAATAATATGAACACAAAATGGTGTGCATATAAGGTGCATGAATTTTCATTATGCAAATTATGTGATTCCATTAAATGCAATGTAAAATAATGAATTAGAATAGTAAGACAATGGCTTTATTGATGCAGACAGAGGGAATGACAGATTGGAAAGGAGCATAAGGATAAAAAAATCTTCCAAAGGAGACTGTTATCTCAATAAGCATTTGTGATCTAATTATACTTAAGTAAACAATTTATGTAAGTATGCATCAGTGGAACTATATTTAGTTATGGGTTCTGATAAAAAATACCAAAACTTTTGAACTAAATTTGTAATGCAAATGGAAATTGATTAGCATTTTATGACTTTAACATGAATTATATAGCATGTTAAATAAGTTCTGATCCTTTTTTTGTAAATTATGGCACCCTGAGACCAAAATACTAGAATAGCACCTGCCTTTAGTTCATTTTAGTAATGGTGGTGATTCTTATAGTAACATTTGTGAAAGGAATTTTTGAAAATTAGAAAGAGGAGTGTTTGAATTCTCTGAAATACAGGCTCTGTTATTAGTTATTATGCTGGTTCTTAAGCTTCTTCCCTTTAGCTTTACATTTAACTTGAACTGCACTGCTTTGGATACAAGTGCTGACCTCTTCAATCCACAGTTCTCCTTTGCCTGGTAGATGGGGTTCCCCTCTTTTGATCTCCTAAATTTGTAGGCAAAGAAAACTCTCCTTAGATATATGTGTGCCATCCCCAAAGTGCTGCCTTAAAATGTGTGAATTCTAATAATTTTAACAATTTTTTCTTCCAACATTTTAGAGGTACTTTGTACTTACATTGTCACATGGTGGCTATTTCCCAGTGTCACTTTCCTGCCTATTAATATGTATCTGTACATACTACATTCTCCTTATATTCTGTTAAAAAAAACCTTTCATTTTCCTGTTGATCTAAGATCTTGAATGATGCAGTTAAATGAGCATGCTATTGGTGAATTCAGAATGGGAGACTGGGCTTTACAGAATCACATTTCTGCGGTGGCTTCATTAACAGGGGCCCAAACAACAGTGTCATAAGACATGGATTCTAATCACTTTTCTTCTTGTTATGTGAACCCATGGAAGTTATTTAACTGACCCATGTGTAGGGAAAAAAGAATTCTATCTTTGGAAACAGAGTCAATTTGGGTTAGTCTAAGAGGCCTATTCTTTAAGAAATAATTCTCAGTTCTATTCTGAATACGTAGGGAGCTCTCTAAGAAACACTGAAGATAAAACAAAGTAGAGAGAGATAAATGGAAGGTGAGGCAATTAATAAAATAGTGTCATTATGTTACCATTAACTAACGTTCTATATTTCAAATTTTTGTAGCAGTCATCCACTTTAGAATTCCACACAGACTATGATATAACATGCAACCAGCCTGTCTCCTTATACTTCTGTGGGCTTGATAATTTTTCACATTTCCTTTTTTTATTATTTGTTTAATTATTCTGTGCCCTACAGAAATGCAAAGATTCTATACAGGTACCTGACAGATATCAAGCTCAGCTTAAAGACAGGCCTTGCTTGTGTCATTGCAGGTCAGATGTACTGTATGGCACGCTTACCATCAAGGCAGAACTAGAAAGTTGGTTTAAGAAAATCGTTCTATCTACTACACAAAGCTGCAAGGAGGATACATTTCATTATTTTCCTACTGTAAAAGTTATTGGGGACTCTCCACCCCAAAGAATGGTTGAATCACACAGTTAGCATTAAAATAGAAAGACTGAAGAAATAAAACCACACAAAGGAAGCATACACATACTAGAAATTATATGAGATCTTTCTACATCAGTGCCCACTGGTTAGTATCCATTATAAAGGAGAGATATGAAACAGTTAGGTATCCAGAAAGTCAACTGAATTCTGTCCTCATCTACTCCTGTATGCCAATAATTTGTCCAAAAAAGGCAGTGCTGGAGATCGAATATGAGTCCAGCAATATGGTCAGGTGTGACACTGCTATAAATATAAGCAGTCAGCAGCTGAAACTGGAAAATGAGGCTGATACCTAGATAAAGGATCAATCCCAAAGGATGTACCCCACTCATGTGACATAGCCTTTTTGTGTAGAGTCCTTCCTCTATGAGGAAGTATTTGTCCCTACTGAGAAAGAAACTTGATCTTGGATCATCATTATTTATAGGTAATATCCAGCCCACAACACTGCACATGAGCTTACAGGTAATACTTCAATGAGGTTTTCTTCAATGTTCCAGTGCAAAGGAACCTGCTTTCTAAGAAAGTGGTGATTTATCATCAGTACTTTAGCAGTAGCAATGCATACTCAGATTCAACAAGGAGGCAACAGAAGAAGCCAGTTTGAATAACCTGTGCTTCCTTTTTCTCTCACCTTCGGACTCCTGGACTGGCTTTCACAGAAAACACGCTGGCACTATGGGACATAGCAAATGACACACACATTTCGAACTTATGGCTGGTATCTCACCATGTTGGCTCACTCATATGAATGGGTCATTGGGCATAGAAAAGAGTTAATGTACTGCCAGAGGAATTGCCCAAGATTTTATAAGGAAACAAGTCTGTTCCTTCATGATGAGAACAAAAAAAAATTATATCTGGAACTGAGAAGATTCATCAGGTGCCTGTTGGGGCTTCCATGTCTGGAAATAACTGGGTGTCAACTGTGACAAAAGACATAATAAGCAGGTGCAGAGACCTTGAGGAAAGGCTTCATGGTGCCAACAATATAAACTGGCAGTGGGAGAGCTGAGTTTAGTGGTTATGCAGATTGAGTGGAATGAAATGATCACTATAATGCGTGGCCTTAGGAGTGATGAACTGAAGCAGTGGGGAATGTAATTTGATGTACTCTCTCTCATGCTCAGTGACAACTGTTTAGAATGGTCAGTGGCACAACTGAGTAAATGTACCCTGAAGACACTGAGTTTGGATGGTGCAAGGGGAGCAGGAGTAGAGGCAGCTGTGTCTTGCCAACTGCTCAGCATTGCAGAGGGTCAGAACCGCTTGGCTGGCAGGAAGACTCAGTGCACAGTGAGCCATCGAGAGAGGAATGCTTGTGTTGGCTAAGAGTTACATAAAGTGTTATACTAGTTGAAGGTAGGTATTTTATAAACACTCCACAGTATTTTATAATTGCATTAAGTGATTATTTTAAGTGAGTTAAAGAGTTAAAACTGGCAAGGGACAAAACCCATTATTTTGTGTGTTGGAACTTTGTATCACCTACATTTCCATGCTATGTACACCTTTTTAGAATGGAAGATTCTAGATGGGCCAAAGTGATTTATTTTCAAAATAAGTCATTTTAAAATGTGCATTTGGTGACGTATCTTTCATGATGAATTTTCTAAAATCAAACTTTTTCTTCTACATGCATATGGTTCATATTCTGTCCTATAAGCCTGAATCATTATGCTCACTCTTGTAAAGTAAACTTTAGAAAATGAATACCTTTCTGTGTCCATAAACTTCAGCTAAACAGCCAAAACCATTTATGTATCATCGACAATGTTTGGCCAGCGGTGCATACAGTGGGTGTCTATTTCTAGACAGATAATAAAGCTGCAAAGCATGAAAGTGGAAAGTGGCTTAAAAATGAGTTCCTTGAGTAGAAGGGTATTTGATAGAAGGCACATGAAGGGTTAGAAAAGGATCAAGAGACACGACACGGGTACTGAGAAATGATGTGTGAGGCATACCCTGAGCATCTTCTGTTGGTTTCTATGTATTCAACATCTGTTCATCCAACTTACCTGTGCTATACCATATTTGTAGAGAAAATAGCACACTGATTGAGCAAAATTTTACAGCTAAAACCAGTCAGTTTGCTGCCTATTTGCAGATGTTCTAAGAACCTACATTTCCAAGAATGTTTTGAGATGAATTTTGGAATCATAAAAATCAAGCCTTAGATATAATTCAACACGTATGAATTTGATGTAAGAGTTCAGTAACAATATAACTGTAAATACTCATTTTCAATGGTTGATAATATATAGTATGTTTTGCTAAATTATCAGTAAATTGTAAATGACAGTTTTATAAAATGTGAATTATTTTATATACATGACAAATGTATAACATGAATCAAGGCATATGTAATGAAATATTATACATAGAAACTATAAATTTTACTCTATTAGTATATAATTTTGACAATACATGGGTTTATTTTATTATTTTTTGGAGACAGTCTTGCTTTGTAGTTCATGCTGGCCCTGAACTCACTATGTAGCCCAGGCCAGTCTCAAACTCACAACAATCCTCCTGCCTCTGCCTCCTAAGTGCTGGGATTTCAGGTGTGAGTCACCACACCTGGTATTGTGGTATGTGGTTACCAGGGATCAAACTTTGGACCTTGGGATTGCCAGGGAAATACCAGAACCACTGAGCTAAATCCCCAGCCCACCACATGGGTTTATATTGAAAATTCTATACACTTTGAGATATAAGGGACAACCATCAAATGTAATTTTATTTATATTATAATGAATATATTGCATATATTCATCTATATTTTTTCTGAAAATAAAACTTAACTGGAAAATAAACTTCAACTCTAATTAATAGGTGCTTGTTACCATGGTAATGGTCAATGTTTTTAACTGATTTTAACTCACTACTCTTTTGCTCAGTGCCTTCTCTGTAATGGGAGATATGGCAAGGAAGGATAGGTTAACTGGGACTTACACTTTCTGTCTCTAGTTAAGTTTTATTTTCAGGGAAACATGATATATATAGTTTTTTTAGCAGTTATCTTAAAAGAGATTTAAATGCAACTTTAGGCTAATAATGAATTCCTTAGGAAAAATATGTTGTCTTGATCTAAATGATCTTTATTATGCTTCTTAAAAATATACTTCTGAATCATTAAAAGATTATGCATAGGGCAGTACGTTTTGTCAGTAATAGATTATTTTGAACATGTTTTCATCCTGAAAATCACTTGTCAGTCCTATCATTTTAGTGCTGAAAGAAATCTTTTGGCTATACATATAACCATTTCAACCATTAAATATATTTCATGGAAATACACTTCCAAATTCTGTTTACAATGAAGTAATCATTTTGTCATAATCCCTACAAGATGCCACACCTAAAATATTTGAGATATTATTTTAGAGGCAATCTGTGCCATATTTGAATGTGCTACTGCAACCCATCCACAAGGCAATCCATGTTGCATCCTAGCAAATCTCAGCACAGGCATCCATTTGGAGCAAATGTATGATGTTGTTTCAGATGACTACTTCCTTTTTTTTCTTTTTAAATTCAAATCTTTATTGGTACGTTATGAATACACATCATCACTGCATTCAATATTGAGAGTTTGTACCAGAATATGACGTGACTTGATTCTCATTTTTCCCCTTCCTCCCTGCCCTACAACCCCCACCCCCTATATATATAAACTTTGTTTCCTTTTTTAATTACTATTTAATTACTTTAATTACTATTTAATTCTTTTTCCCCTCGTTATTTACCCCTACACCCTCTTTCCTTTTAAATAGTTTCTATTTCACAGTATCAAGTGTATATACTAGAACTGATTTACATCTTCATTTTCTTATATCAGAGAAAAGTTACAATATTTACACATCTGTGACCTATTTATTTCACTTATGAGGATGTCCTGAAGGTACATCCATTTGAGTATGAATGACTCAATCTTAGCATTTTTAATGGCAGAATAATACTCTATTCTAAATACAGCATTTGGCTTACTGGACTTTATTAAAATTGGACTTTATTAAAATCTGGACTTTATTACATTGCAGCCTTAGCCTTGGAATATTGTGTGACTGTGCGACCTGAGCTTCTATCATTAATGTCTATTGTTTGGTCCCCTTAATCCAACATTTAGGTGTGTAGGGCAACAATCAAGTCAATAGAATGGAGTAAAGGACTCTGAACTGAGCAGGTCCTGAAGGTACAAAATGTTGCAAGGACAGATGGCTCAGATTCTTTCAGCAACAATGGTGGGTTCATAGCTTCTCACTCCAGTGAATTTTGTGACCATCAGGGGTACATTTATTTCCAATTAACTAGGAAACATAAGGCAGTGTCTGTTTTCCAGCTGGCCTCCACTGTACATTGTGTTTAGACATGGGCAGCTGAAGTACACAGCTACTCAGGGGAGAACTGAAAGGAACACTAGTGAGAAGACAGTCCTCCTAGAGGAAAGAATTGTGAGCAGTGGATTTGGTTGTTTGCTCTTTCTGTTGTCAAAATTGAACAAAGGCAATGGTTTGTACTAATTTATGGGCTTTTGTTAATGAATGACTAGGTGGTCAAGAACCTTGAGAGGACAAAATTGGAAAATTGCTGACAAGAAGATTTAGAAAAGAACTAAGCAGCAGACCTTTCCTAAGAGGCACAGTGTGAAGATATTTGTGCCTCAAACATCTCACCAAAGGTGTTATCCACTATAGAAGAGACTGAAAAATAAGAGGGGCAAGAATAACATGTTAGTATAGCTTGGACCTGGGATATTTCTCAAAGGGTTATGTTTTTAAGTCAGTTCCGAGAGCAATGTTACTGGGAGGTGGAGAAGACCTGTAAGAAGCGGGAGATAGTGGGAGTTCCATTGGAGTAGTGCCTCAGAGGGAGATGGTTGGGACTTACTACTTCCTCCTTGTCATTCTACTTCCTGGATGCCATGGAGTGAGCATTTTCACTCACCATGTACTCCTGCCATGATGTACTGTATCAGCACATGTTCAAAAGTAACAGGAGTGACCAACCATAGGCTGAAAGCCCTGAAACTGTAAGCCAAAACAGACCTTTTCTTCTTTCATTAACATTTACTATCTCTAGTATTTTAGACCTGGCACAGAAACTTGACTGTAATGCCCCGTGGTAGTGATATCATTTATCATTTTCTGACTTAGTCCAGTGTCTGATGAATGGACATGTGCACAGCAGACGTGGTGACAAGGATAGATGGTATTCATAGACTTCTTGAAAACTGACCTGGATCTCCTTAGTGCTTAATGTGCTGTCAACTGAGGCCTACATTCCCCAAATGGAACCATTCTCTGACCACACTAGCCCCACACAGAGTGGCTGGTAGATGATGCCAGTCTCCTTAATCGCAGGGAAGGCAAAAGTTTTCCCACTAAAATAAATGTATGTTTTGAGTTTGCCTTTCCTGCTAACTTGTGTTAGCATCATTGTGTGCACTCACGCAAAACCCAGTTGCACATCATACCCATTCCTTGACATGTCAGAGCTCAGAACTCACTTTACAGGAAGAAGCACAGAGTGATTTGTCTGTCTCAATCTCTGGGAAGTATAAATAAGGCCAAGAAAAAGAATAGAAATCTGAGATCCAAGAGAAAAATTGTGTGTGGATATGTTTGGGTGTGTGTACATGTAAGAGATGGAGGGTGGAGGACAGACAGACAGAGACATACAGACAGACAGAGAGATAGAAAGGAACAAAGAAATAAGTATAATGAAAAGGAAGTTAATGGGTGTCTGGAGTGTGATGAGCAACTAGAAGTGACTTAGAAATGAGCTGAGAATTGAAGAGAAGGGACCAGATCATGTGGAAAGTTTTAGACTTTGATAAAAAGTTTAGATTTTATTATTCCATGCCTTTATAGGCTTTTGTTTTTTCATTTTGTTTTAAATCAACTCCATATTGTTATTGTTTTCTACTTCTACATCCTGTAATGAGATAATGACTCACAATTATTTAACCTAATAGACCACTAAGAAAAAGGCTGTGCATGCTCCCCGGAGACTCTGTTCTAGTCAGTGAATATTTTGACACACGTGGTTCACTCTCTCTGTATTTATGCAAAGTCACCTGCCTCATGCTCCCTAGGGGAAAGGAAACCTAGCGTTAATGATACCCACTAAGCTAGAGATATGTGCTTGAAAGAGAAAAAATAAATGTCTAACCTTAAATTTACAAATATAAAGGATATATGGCTTTCCAAGCATTTTACACATTTCACTTAGCTTCTGAGACAATAAAGCTGCTGATAAATTATTGAAAGCAATACATCTACATTATGCATGTGATAGGATTGCGCAGCTCAGTTGGACAGTGAGCAAATGCTGGCATTTGTTGCAATCTTCACCATTTTCCAAATAACTGCAGTTTGAGTGGTGGTAGAGCAGTGTGAGTCCAGTCAGGAGAAAAGTTCCCATATCACCACACACATGTGTTTAGTTCCTAGATACTTCCTAATGTCTATCAACTCCATGCCCAAGGCAACACTGATATTTATGTATTTGAATGTTGTAACTTTACATGAGTCCAGGTTACTAGTTCAAGGTCACATAGATCAGAAGTGGGCCATGTTGTAAATCTAAGCAGTCTGGTTTTGCATTCTTTTCCATTTTTCCAGAGCCAGCAGAAAGAATGCAGATATACTCATGATTGTTTTCAAATACAGCTTCAATTTTTTTTAAAGCAGAAGTTGTGACAGATGGCTTTAGAATTTGAATGTTTGGTGATTTTATTGAAAACATAACTCAACTTGACAAAGATGTGAGAAGCAGCATAGTGGAAGAAAAGTGGACAAAAAACCTGCTTCCTGAGATTTTATTGCAAATCCTGAAAAAAAAAAAAGACTGTAATTTTCAGGAAATTACTGAATCTCATTTTTTTCTCTCAGGCAAAAAGGAAGTACATTTCATATCAGAAAACCCCCAAATCATTTTTGTATAGACTTTATTTTTATTTTTTAATTTAAATACTTGCTTTCTTATGTCTTCTTATTTTGACAATTACGTTTCAGAATAAAGACAGCAGAGATGTAATATTAATCTACACATCTCTGAAGTATAAACTCAGTGATTACTGAGTGTCAATGGCTAATTAATTAATCAGTTACAAGCAATTGAAGTTTATGGTGCATCCAGATATTAATGAGAATAAACTTAAAGGAAGCTGTTAGTGATAAAGAGAACAAAGTAGCCTCTGGGGAGGCTCACTCTGTGCTTGAGGGTCTCTCACCTTTGGCTTCACTCCCACATCTCCCCAGGATTTACCCCCTTTGAGCTGCCTGCACACAGCTTCCAGCATGCTGGTTGGCATTCTTACAGCTTACTCTGTCTGGGTGGTGCACCCAGCACACGTCTAACTATCCCATAGTATCCCCAGAAGGCTGACAGGTAACACAGTCCATGGTTGCTCAAGTGTCTTGTAATAAATGATATGAAAATTGCACATAACTTGCAAATCTCTACCATACTTTATTCACCTTTAGATTAGTCCTTAGTAGTATAATATAAATGTTATGTCAATTTTTAATGCTGTATTGTTTAGAGGACTATGAAGAAAAAAGGTCTATGCATTTTTAATATATAGACAACTTTTAAAAAATTTTTCAAATTGTTTCAATCTATGAATGAATCCATAAATTCACCCATGGGCAGAGAGGCTAACGGTACTTCCTTTAGACAGTAAGGTACAGTGACACTCAGGATGTGACTGAATGAAGTGCATGGATTTCATAACAACCCCCCTGGGAAGTGATTTGAGTAGGACATTGTCTTAATGCTCTCTATAATGGCTAGTGTCTACCCTTGTGTGATGGCTTTCCCAAGATGTTTGGATGTAAGGTGTGAATGTAGATTAAGAAGATGTGGGAAATGAATCAGTCCACTGATTGGTTTAGCATAATTCTGGGTGTGGATAATGGGAAGGCTCACCTTGGGTGTGGGTGACCCCACAAAAAGAGCTGTAGCCTGGGTAGAATATAAAGGGGCAGAAAGTGGACAAGCTCACTGCCTCTACTTTGCTGCCATCCGCCTGCCACAACTGTCTCTCTTTGTGATGCCCCTCTGCTATGCCACCTTGCCTTGAAGCCAGCTGATCATAGATCTCCACAAACTATGAGCGGAAATAAACTTTCCTTCCTTTAACTTTAGGTATTGATTATTTTGTCTCAGCAATGTAAAAAGTAATGAAGATGTTGTCTACAATATATTATGCATGTACACATACATAAACAGAGATCAATTTTGTTGAAAGACAATTTAGTGTAGCCCAAGCATACAGCACACAGCAGCTCACAAAAGAAGCCACCAGCCTCAACATCTCCAGATTTTACCTTTCTCCTGTGTGGGTGTCATTCAAGTGCTTCAGAGTTAAATTCTTTTTTAATTTTTTTTTAATTTTTTAATCTTTATTGGTACATTACATATACACATCATGATTGCACTCCATAATGGGGATTTGTACCAGTATAAGACACAACTTAATTCTCATTTTTTCCCATAACCCTACCCACCCTACCACCCCCCCATATACATAAAATTTGTTTCCTTACTTTTTTGTTACAATCTCAACATTTTCCCCTTTCTTCCTATTTACATTGAGCATTTTCTATTTCACAATATATAACATACAATTCTAGGACTCATTTACACCTTTATTTTCTCATACCAGAGAAAAGATGTGATATGTACCTAGCTGTGCCCTATTTATTTTATTTATGAGGATATCCTCAAGGTATGTCCATTCAAACTTATCATTTTTAATGGCAGAGTAATGCTCCATTCTGTAGAAGAACCACAGCTTTTTTATCCAGTCTCCAGTTGATGGACACTTGGGTTGTTTCCGAGATGTAGCAATCACAAACTGGGCTGCTATAAACATGGGTGCACATATGTCACTGTGATATGAGTCTTTTAATTCTTGTGTGTATATACCTAGCAGGGCAATGGCCGGGTCAAATGGGACCTCCAATCCTTTATTTAAAAAAGTTATATGTTTATCACTATAAATTTTATTAATACTGTTGAGGATAAAAATAATGAAAACTACTTCAAAGGAAGAAAGTGCTATAACATTTATTAGAAATAAAATTTCTCATTTTTTAATACAGAGAAATACTTTCACCAATGACATGGATAGCTTGAGATTTAATCTGCAAATAAAATTCTGTAAAGTCAAACAGAGTTTAACCATGTGATTTGTAGAACAGGAGCACATCACATTAAACACATTAAACACATTAGGAGGAATAATATGAATTTAGGATAAGGAAATCACTTAATGTTAGAAAAAGCTACTCAGGTCCATTCAAAATTACATACCTCTAAATCATTTATATATGGTTAGTTTCATGAGAGTCAAAATCCCTAACTCTTGTTACTTACCACCCATTTTATTTTAGGTAAGCCTGAAGAAAAACATTTGAACATTAACTCAACATTTCCTTCCTCAAATAATGACAAGTATTTCACATATTAATATACACAGATTAGGAACTCTTCCTGATAAAGATTTAACATGAAAAAGAAATTTTTATTTTAACATTACCAATAATTCAACTACCAAACAATACAATGTCTATAAAGTTAGAGCTCCCTCAGTACAGTACTCTGACCTGAATTACTTGTTGCAGATAGAAATTCCTGAGATCTAGGCCCAGAAATTTTGACATGCCTTCGTTTTTTAAAAATGGATCTATTGGTACATTTTATACATACAATATGATCAGTTGCACAACTGGGAACTTGTACCTATACATGACACATCTTGACTCTTATTTTTCAGCTTTCCCCTGCCTTACGTACAACCCCACCCCCGTGCACCTAACTAAAATCAAAGTGGATTAGAGACCTTCCTCTTAAAACAAACACTGGGGTCAGGGGTTTAGCTCAGTGGGACTGCTGCCTACCTTCCAAGTGCAAGTTTGTGAGTCCAATCTCCAGTACTGCAAAACACAAAAACAAAAAACCCAGAAACACTAATGCTACTGTAAGATAAATTAGGTAAAACTCTTGGAGATGTGAACATAGGCAAATACTTTATGAAGAAAACCTCAGCAGCACAGGAACTAGCATCTTATTACAAAGCTTCTGCAAAGCAAGAGAAACCTCCAACAGAGTAAAAAAGACAACCTACAGTCAGGAAAAATACTTCACTAGCTGCACCTGAGACAAAGGACTACTATCTAGAATACATAAAGAATGTTAAAAAATCAGCTCCTCCAAATTTTGGGCATGTGAGTTAAAGAAAAGCAATAAAAAGAGGAAAGAGTGAAAATTAACAACTGCACCAAGCAAAAAAGGAAAAGAAAAATTACTAAACAAACTCTGAAAAATTCTGTGGAAATCAGGTCAATAATTCCAGAAATGGACATACATGTAGTTTGTATGTGTCCTCCATTCCGTAAAGCCCGAGTGTTCACACAGTTTCATTCTTCCCTCACTTGTGGTCTGTTTGCATGCAGTGATGGCTTTTCCCTCTGTCAGTGGATAAGGGTGTCAGTTTCTTTGATACCACTTCTTTAGTGTGAGCTGTGCTTGTGCACGGCTAAGTGCAGTCCTATGTCTTTGTCATGGGGTCTGATCACTTTGTTTCAGAAATTA